>PVLD010016742.1:0-44074 GCA_004027595.1 Dinomys branickii | reverse complement strand
GTATTCTAACCCTAGGGAAGGGATAAAGATAGAGGCCAAGTGATCATGCCAGTGAAACACGCTCCTAGACCATCGGTGTTGTAAGCGGGGTAGATTAGCAGGTTTGTCAATAGTTTTGACGCTCCTGCCTTGTAATCAGGCAAATCCTAACATGCATCTTCCTATCCATCCAGGGGGTAGCCAGGGCCACAAATTGGTCCCACAAGACCAATGAGTCCCATTGGGGGCTTCCCATCTAATTCCAGGGCGAGTAAACCAATCTGTTGCAAACCAGTCTTTAGCCTGTAAAGTTATTTTTTTAAAAATGGACTGAGGCCTAGGATATGAGGATCTTTAAAAGCAAAGAGAAACTGCAAATCTCTCTGTAAGGGAATACAAAAAGCATAAACCAACTGGCATCTTTTGTAATTTGAGAAAGGAGTTAGGTACAACTGGGTAAATTAGCACTACTGCCCCATTTATCAATCTGAGGTCCTGTATTAATCTCCATTCCCCATTGGGCTTTTGAATTCCCAAAATTGGAGTGTTGCATGGACTGTTATAAGGCTTAAGTAAACCTTGTGTCCTTAGGTTATCAATTATAGGCAACAACCCTTTTTTAACTTCAGGTTTTAAAGGATATTGTCTCTGATTAGGGAAAATAGTAGAATCTCTGAGATATATCTGTACTGGAGCAGCTTTTAATGCCCTACCTATTCTGTCTTTAGTAGCCCATACTTGAGGATTTATTTCTGTCTCCACAAGGGGAAGACAGTGTATCTGACCTGGGTGCATATATATTATAGTATTTAAACATGATAAAATATCTCTTCCCAAAAGAGGGACTGGACTTTCAGGCATTATCAAAAAGGAATGTGAAAAAAGAAAACCATCCCAGTTACAGCCTAAAGGTTGTGAAAAATAGCGAATTACCTCCTCTCCAGTGACTCCTTTCACTGAGGTATGGCGGCTGGAAGGAAGGCCGGGATTGAAAAGGACTGAGAGACTTGCACCAGTGTCCAGCAATAGGCTGGTTTTCTTTCCCTCTATAGTCATAATTACCTGGGGCTCCTCCGTGGAGATGACAGTCCGGCCAGAGGGAGAGGGCAGTGTGCGCCCCGGGCCCCTTCATTCTTGTTGGACCAACTGGTAGGATGGGTCTGAACTCTGGGGCCTTCGCTCCAGAGGGCAGTCCGACCTCCAGTGGTCACCTTTGCAGCTAGGGCATGGCCCAGGGGGCTTTTTAGGACAGTCCCTCTTAAGGTGGCCTGGCTTCTGACAACGATAGCAGACCAAGGTAGTCGTTGATTTCTTGGGGCCCCGAGAATCAGACTTAGGGTTTGTTTCTCTTAGTGCTGCTGCAAAAGCAGCTGCTTTTTCTCCGTCTCTTTGTTTTCTCTCCTTGGCTTCCTCCTCATCATGGTTATAAAATACTGAGGAGGCAATCTTTACTAACACATCCAGGGAACTATCTGGGGCAAAAGCCTTTTTTTGCAGCTTTTTTCTAGTATCTGGGGCTGACTGAGTAATGAACTTATCTTTAAGAATAGCTTGTCCTTCTATTGAATTAGGATCTAGGGAAGTATGTTTTATCAATGCCTCTTGTAAGCAATCTAAGAAAGCAGAGGGGTGTTCCCTTTTTTCTTGTTGAACAGCTGACAGTTTAAAATAATTGAATGGCTTAGCTCTTATCCTTCTTAAACCTTCAAGAATACATGTCCGAAAGTGTCTCTTATTCCAGTCTCCCATATGGTCGCTAGGCCAGTAGGGGTCCTGGATAGGGACAGCTTGAGCTCCAGTGGGAACTGGTAGTTCCCCTTCTTGTCTTTCTTCTGGCCTTCTGAAATTAATAACATGGTATTCATCTCCAAATGCTATAGCAGCCTGTAGTGCTGCTTCTTTTTCATTAGGGGTCAATGTTTGATTTAAGAGTAACATTGCATCTTCCCAGTCTAGCTCATAGACCTGAGTGAGGCCTCTAAATACCTCAATGTACTTATCAGGGCCATCTAGAAATTTTCCAAGATCTAACTTTGTTTTAGGTCACTGAGAGGAAAAGGCATATGAACTCTGGTAGTTCCAAATTGTCCAACTACCTCTTGTAATGGATACTGTCCTTGAGAAGCTTGTCTAAACTCAGCTAAGGAAGGGTATAGTTCTGTAGAGGCCTGGATAACAGCTGGTCTAGAAGCTTTACCCTCTAACTTAGAAGGGCAAGGTTCAGGAATGGTGGGTGAGGTCTTGATTAAAGCTGTCTGGTCCTCCAACTCTGAACATTGGGGAGGAGCAATCTCAGGCTCTGGTATAGTGGGTGCCTTGAGAATGTGAGGTGTCCCGTTTTCCTGTGGCTCACTTTTACATTTTGAAAGTAAATAAGGACTATTTCTTAACCCAAAGAAAATTTGAACGTATGGCACTTCAGACCATTTTCCTTCCTTTTTATAGTATCTTTCTAGTTGTAAAATAGTATCATAATTAATACTACATTAGGCCATGCACACATGCAGAACTGAGACGAGTGAGCAACTATGACTGAGTTTCCCATGTAAAACAAGAAGAGGCGGACATCTCCTCCCTATCTCTAATTGGTCCTTGTACCCTTAAGGCATCCCTTAAGTAGATTCCACTCCAGGGCAGGTGGATGCCATCTGGAGCAGAGGAAAAAATCTGATCAGCCTATCTACCCTCGAACTGATGCGCAATTTTATCCTCCCAGAAAACTCATGAACTGTGTACTTACTCCTACTGGGTGTCTACAAGCTGAGTTACAATTGATATGGTAACAGGAATATCTAAAGGAAGCATCTCTTTGTAATAAACTATTGCTCTTTATTCTTTATTCTTTGGACACAGGCATAAAAAGGCAAGTTGGAAGTGCTTAGATATTCTCGAGCCACAAAGGAGATCACCTCTTAAATAGAACCAACTGGCTAGAGTTTTGTCCCGTGCACTGGACAAAGCCTTCAGCCACCTGGGTTCATTACCTACTCACCTAGGCAACCTTTCTTAACAACAGAACAAGACTATGTTTTAAACTTTGAAGCTCATAGGTTAAACAAATTTACCATCTAGCAACCACATTTAAATATTGTTACAAGGGAAGTTAGTTAAGACTTATAAGAACCTGTTGCTCTTAGTTAGCATATGTAAGGCACAAATGTGAATCGTTTCCCTCCTAGTCTGTGAAATATAAACTGTTGTAAACTGCCTCAGCCTACTTTCTGAAAGGTGGCTCGACTGAAGAGCTTGTGGAGAATTCCTAGTCTACTGGCAGAGAGAAATAGGTGTGATAGATAAGTGGAGATTTTTTCAGCAGTCAGGAGCCAGTTTCCACCGAGGGAACTTTGGGTTCCGCCAGAGTAGCCCTGGCCATGACCCCTCAGCTCTCAGTTTCTATTGGCCCGCACACCAGAGATCAGTCTCCAGAAAAGAATCCAGCCGTCTCTCTGGTCAACATTCCATCAGCCATTGGCTTTAATGGGGATTCACCAAAGAGATGCTGGGGAAACCTGTCCTCTACTTTGAAGAGTGGCAGCTGCTCTAAAAGCTTTTAAATTAGCTGGCAGAGTGACCACTGTTTAATTTTTATAAGGGATAGTTAAAAGCCTGAATAAGATTATCTACACTAGACCTAGGAGAAGAGGAAAGGTTGGAGATCCTCCCTTAGACTAAATATGTTTTGGTTCCATAAGCGTGCTGCTTTCAGAGATAGCTCCTTCTGGTGTCACCCACAAGTCGGTTCTCTCCAGTGTCTCAGGTTCAGCCTCCCGAGGGAGACCTGCCCAGAACACTAAGCCGGGACATGGCTTTTATGTGTGTTCTCCTGGACGGGCAAAATTCTGATGTCTCATCTCACCCAGAGACGGGGTATGTGCTCTTTCTCTAAGGTGACTTCCCTGTCTTCGGCGTTAATAAACGCTCATCTTCTACGGGCTTAACTTAGTTGGAACAGGCTACAGTTCTTTTTCTAAGTCTGAGCTAGATTTAAACATACTCATCTTACAGTTTATATCAAATTCCACTAGGAGCATTCTAACATTACTCTCCCTAGCTAAACAACATCGAGCATGGAAAACCAGTACATTTAGCAACTAGCTCAAACGCATCAAACACAATATATACCAGAACAAAACAGGAATAAAATGTCTCATTACAGAAATAGCATAACCTTATAACCTTGCCATGTTCTAACTTAGATTTATCAACATATTAACAAAACTATGTAAAAGGACAAAGCATAAGCAACTATAAGCAACAGGCAAAAGCATAACAATTTGAAGCATAAAAATGTTACCTAAGTAAGTCCCAATCCAGAGTCTATGAAAGAAAAGCAAACTCTTACCTCCATCTAAGTATCTCGGTGGCGACCTCCAACATGATACAGGAAAATAAATATCCCAACCTGAATGATATCAGATGAGTTCGTGTTCTCTAATACCGAAGAATGAATTTTAGGAACAACGGAGGTTAAGAGCAGAATATATTTATTGAGAGAAAGAAAGCTTCTATCCAAGAGAGGGACAGAAGGGGGGCCCGAGTGGGTTACCCCCTGAACTGTTTTAAACACTAGCTGCTCAAAACTATAAGTGTTTAAGCTGATCATGGTGGCACATGCCTGAAATCCCAGCATTTGAGAAGCTGAGGCAGGAGGATAAACTTTTAGGCCAGCATGGACTACATAGTAAGACCTTGTCTAAAGAAAACAATCAAATAAATAAAAGGGAAGACAATCAAATAAATGCTTAAGAAATGAATGGGAAGCCGTAAAGATGGGTGATTAGAAAGAGCAAACTTAAACAGCCACATGATACTACCATGAGACTGGTAAGAACTAGGCATCTCTCCATCACAAGGATTTTAAGCAAGAAAAGTAGTTACTGTAGGGCCGGGCATGGTGGCACACACGCGTAATACCAGCACTTCGGAGGCTGAGGCAGGACTGTTGCAAGTTCGAGACCAGCCTGGGCTACAAAGTGAGCTCAAGGCCAGCCTGAACTACACAGCGAGACCCTGTCTCAAAAAGACCAAAACCAAACCAAACCAAAACAAACAAGGCAAGGCTGGGGATATAGCTCAGTGGAATAAGCGCCTGCCTAGCAAGCACAGGGTCCTGAGTTTGATCCCCAGTACCGCCAAAAAATAAAAAATAAAAAATAAAATAAAAAAATCAAACAAGGTAGTTACAGCAGTCACATCGGGTTAAAGAGGAATTTTCCAGGAAGCAGTACTGTGAAAAGGGACAAATGCTATCATCTTGATGTTCATATCCACATACTGCTGAGTATAAATGCAAATAAGCAGGTTTTAAAACTATATAGGCCCTTTCCACACATCTGTAATCCCAGCACTGGGGAGGCTGAGGCAAAAAGTGACCACAGTTCGAGGCCAGCCTCAACTGCATAGTGAAACCCTGTCTCAAAGCAAAACAAAAAAAACTATACAGGCTTTTTCTTTTTTTTTTTTTATACAGGCTTTTTCAAGAAAATGTTTATCTCAGTAAGACAGAGGGAAGCACAAAAGATAGGATAAAATATTAAATAAAAATATATTGCTCTAAAACCCTTAGTTTTTGTTTTTACTTGGCAATCCTCAGGATCTCAGCATCACCTTTCATAGCAAATCAACATTACACTACTAGGCTTGTCTTCTGTGGCTACTGTTTTCTAAAAATCAAATCAAAAACTTTAGCAACCATAACCTCAAAGGCTTGTAGAGATTTAGAAAAGACTTATTAAGAATCAACTATTACATAAAAAAAGATCAATTTTGAGCACAGTTCTCCACACTTTGTTAATTTCAGAAGCACAAAAACATGAAATTCTATTAGTGTCGGCTACTTTGTAAGTACTGTGGGCATCAGCTTCATCTCAAGATGTTAATTTCTTTTAGTGAGGCAAAGTGCAGTTTTAGAATGTATCTTAAACATGCCTAGAGACCAAGGAAAGCAAATCCAAATCTCTCTCTCTTTAAAAGATGTCATTAGGTGACATTTCACTTTGGTAATTTTGTCCTAGTTTTCACGTACAGGTACTATAAAATATACTACAGTGTCTTTCAAAAAAAAAAAAGTGTCTCAGCAACAGGTAAGAAAATGTTCTGGGGCTGGGGATATAGCTCAGTGGAATAAGCGCCTGCCTAGCAAGCGCAGGGTCCTGAGTTCAATCCCCAGTACCGCCAAAAAAAAAAAAAAAAAAAAAAAAAAAAAAAGACTAGAAAATGTTCTAATCTATTAAAACTTATATAATTCAATTCCAAAGTGAGACAAGGCAGGTAGATTACAAGTTTGAGAGCAGCCTGGGCTTCACAGCAAGATCCTGTCTCAAAAAAGTAACAATAAGCAAACACCCAAACCCCCTATATTCAAATAACAAAGCAGAAAAATAACTACGCCAAATTATAAACTTCCATCAATATCCAGGCAAAGGAAATAATGCGAAAAGCAAACTACTTCACAGCAAGATTTATTAATACATCCAAAAGAAAGAAAGAAAAATCATTTTGTCACACTATATACAGATAATACATACAGTGTTTTATACACATATTACATCATTTTTACACAAGAAAAATATACATAAAAATGTAAACTTTTGTATACAAAAACCCTTAAACAAATTAAACAAGGACCAGATAACAAAAGGAGACCAATCCATTATTATTTCATCAAATTTTAAAACAGTAATACAGTACATTCATTGAGATATATATGGAAAATGTGAGCCATCTCTTCTCGTTTAAAGGGAAATTACAAACCAAAAGCCCCTCGTCTCCCATGTCTTCTCTACCAGCGACACCCTCATCCACTGCCATATATACAACTTCCCATCGGATCTGGGGGCTCCCACTGAAGGCCGCCCACCTCCTCCTGTGCAGACCGAAAGTTAAAAAAAAAAAAGTGGCTTCTAGTTTTTGTGCATATAATTAAGCTTGCAGCTACTGTTAACACTGAAGAGAAGGTTCTCGGCTTGTAAATTCCCTTTAAGCAGCGTTTTTGTTTTCTATATATTTTTAATGTATGGCATATTGAACATACTTTGTGTGCCAAGGTGAATGAGAACACTGAAAGGGGCTTTGAGAACTGCCAGTCCTTGCTACCATGCAGTTACTTTGTTAGAAGAGATTTTAAAACTGTCCAACCTGTCATTTACTGATTTCATAGATGCTGCCTCACCTTTGATTTCCCACTGCAACTTGGTTTCAACTTACATACTTCACTCTGGCGAGTACCACACCACTGCCAGGAGGCTTTTTTTTTTTTTTTTTTTTTTTTTTTTTTTTTTTTTTTTTTTTTTTTTTTTTTGTTAAAGGCTGCTTCTGATATCAAGTTCCAGCTAAACTACTCTAAAATCATTCAATCGTCAACCTCTCTATTATGGTCTTCAGGGTACCCTTATTCCACATCCCACCCCCTAGCATCTTACTGCTCAGGATTGTCCAGCTACCTTCTCCTCTCTGCAAGTTCTTGAGATGTAATCTGCTGCCAACTCATCACAATATAAAATAATATTTAACAGTATATTCTTAACACTCTTGCATTTGGTGTGTCAAACTGATACACAAATAAATACCAGAAATTGTGGGGAATAAGAATTACGTCTATATCAAGTACATGCAACGAGAGTTAAAAAAAAAAAAAATTAGGAAGACCTTGAACTAAATAAATGCAAAAATATGTATAAGACAGTTTCAGGAAAGAGCTGTCTTCTTTCAAAGTTGAATTTTGAACAAGGCAGAGTAACAATTAGGTGATATATTTCCCTGCAGCAAGAGAGTACTTAACTCCCTCCCCCTGGCAAAATGATCTCACTGATCATTATTTATTAATGAAATGAAGAGACAAATTGGTGAATTCAGTTGATCTAGGACATGGTGGATTACACACACTAATGGAAATATTAGGATCATTTCATAACTGAAACAAACAGGCCGGGCTGTCATACGTCTCTATTTAGAGAGGAAAAAAATGTGCCAAGTTCTTCAGGTAAATTTTTCTCTCATTGGACAGGTGGCATTTTTAAAAATGACAGTTTCCCTTTCAGTTAAAGAAACATAACAAAAGAAAAAGGAAGACAAATAAATAGTATTTTGGATGAGACTTTTAAATGTTCTTTAAATAAATTTTTGATAATGTATTTTAAAATCATTACATACAACTGCCATTGCAGTGATGATATTCCAGTAGGGGTAGCATTTTGCTAAATGTAAAGGATTGCCATTTAAAACTCATACATGTACATGTGTATATACAGGTCTATCAACATTATTTATATACATTATATATAAATAATGTTCTATCAACATTATTTATATATCTAGAGCGCAACGCTGCATTGCCTTTGAGTATCTATGTCCACTCTCACAATACATATTAGAGACATACTGCGTGAGTGACATGAAGGTATATGTACACATGCTCCGACATGTATATATACACTTCTGTGTGTGCATAAGAGCTTTAAAGGCACAATATATAGGGATGCAAGTTCTAGAGAGCTGTAGCAAAGTCAAAACCATGTCACAATTGCAAGAAAAAGCAAAAGGAAATATAGCAGAATTCATTATGCGAGAATTCATTAAAGCAGTTTCATCATAAAAGTAGTTACAGAACTCAAGAGGCTTATATGGGATCTTGTATGCTTCCATTAAAAGGCAAATGGTAAATTTAAGATTAAACTAAAATATAAAACAAATTCCTTAAATGACAATTCAATGACAAATGTGTAAATAAACCTAATACTATAAGTAATATGAATCATAAAGTCTTAAGAGTTTTTTTTTTTTTCCAAGTAAAATATCCCCAAAATTATCTAGGTAAAACCTTCAAAATTAGTTTGGTTTGAATACTGGCTCTATGTTTGTTTTTGAGATGACTACGACTACCAATTCTTAAGATCACCATAGAAAATCTATGGTATTCTACAAGTTGTACCTTTTTAGAAAATTTCAGAGATAAAGATCCTAAAAGAAGCAGTTTAGAAGCTCATGAAGTATGTTTAAGCCAAATGCTTCTAGCTAGAGAGGTTAAGGTTAATTAAGGAGGGAAAACAGTCTCTTGTGAGATTTTCCCCAAAGTGATGAGAGATTAACTAGAAGCTAGTGAAGAGAAGAATGGTGGGCCCTGTGAGCAGGAGCAGTCAGGACAGGTGTTCACTCCTGAGAGCCACGAAGGAGACTGAGCCAGCGACCTTCCACTTCAGTGTGCTCTGATACTGCAGATCATTCCCTCCTTGGGCTTACAGAATTTTCCAGATAAAAGGCTGTTTACCTATTATACACACACATTTTTTATCATTTTTTTTTTTTTTTGGCAGTACTGGGGATCGAACTCAGGACCCTGCGCTTGCTAGGCAGACGCTTATTCCACTGAGCTATATCCCCAGCCCCCTATACACACACATTTTTAGGGAAATATATGTATATAGCTTTATCTATACACACACATATACATACGTGTATATATAGATTTATACAAATGTATAAATAAACATAAAACTTTTCAGTCTTTCCAAGGACAAGGCAAGTTCACATTCAGCAAAGTGCCACCACATCCCATATACACATCTCTGTACAGATATACACAAAAGGGTCCGTTTTCACCCTGCAATCAAAGGGAATTTATTGTAACAAATTCCATTTACCAGCAACTGAAGGGAGAAATGGCACCAATACAAACTCCCTTCTTGCATTTGCATGCATATGTACAAGGAATATGCAATTTTTTAAAATCCAAAAGCAAGGATGAATGAAACTGAGAGATGCTACAAAAATACAACTGTAAGAAAGAACATATAAAGCTTTCCTAGGTCTTCTAGGATGAAGGAGGCCTCAAAGACAACTATAAATTCAGATGTATTATCAGAAGTTCACTTTGAAGTATTTCCAAGTACATTTTTTTAAATACTAAAAATGTTGACTGGAGTACTTAACTCTAGTTTTGATTATTTTATACCACAAGATACTCTAGTAAAGAATGTATAGCAAAATAATAACTTAAAACTCAAAATATAGAAATGTATTTTTTAAAAATTCCACATGAATCAGTAAAAGTCAAGGGTAGCATAATTTTTCCAAAAGATGAGCCCAGGAGCACTCTAACTTCATCACTAAGCGCAAAACTGAGTATGATTTTAAAAAATGTTTTAGAAATAGCTGAAATCATTCTATCTTTGAAATATGTATGATGAAATGATCCCATCAACTCCTGAAACAAAGCAGCCCCTTTAAATAATTTATAAAGGTCCATAATTTCTCTTAACTTCATCAAGAAAAGATAATCAACCATATCCTATAACTCAGAATAAAAAAATCTATTATTAAGAAAGCTGAACAGATCTCTGGTCCCATGACCCCAATAAATATAGCTCCTGTCTGGATCTGTCTGTCTTTCTCTCTCTTGATTTTTGTGTTCAAAGGTGAGAGGTTGGTCTTAGAAATCTGCTGTTTTTCATGTCACTTTAAAAACACAGGATAATCCAAAGGTTAAAATGAAATGCACATGATATCAGAGCTAGCCTTTTAACATAACAAAAGGAAGAATTTGGTGTATTTATGCAACATACAATGACAGTAACTCTTATACCTTCACGATATGAATCATAGTTCTACAATACATTGTTACCTTTCTGTATTTTTATATAAGTACAGTCATCTCTCTCACACGTGCCACCAATGTATATTTTTGCATGTGTGTAAAAAACACAGACATAAACATGCACACAAGAAACTTAATTTTGTTTTAAAGTCACAGTGGGAATTCCTTTGTGAGGAGGGATAAAAAAATTCCTGAATAAGATACTGAGAACAGCTATTATTTTCTCTATTTTTACTTCCCAACTTACAGAATAAACTATAAATTAAAGGACAAATCCATAGGAAATAAAAGAGGTCTTAAAACTTAGTTTAGAATTCCAGCTACAGTAGTTGGAGTTTTACTTGATCTATGTATTTCTATTTACCCTGTAACTAAGCTTCTAGCCATCTTAAGTGTAAACCACAGATCATTCACTAAAGAACATGATTCTCAATAGTTCTATGAACAATAATAAATGGTCTAGAGGTGTTCTACATTTTGAGGCCCCAGGACATCCTTTTGTTTTATATATCTGCAAGGTAGCAAAGGATAGCTATACACCTTGACACGGCAGAGATCCAGTGTAAAAAGGTGCTTCACTAGTTTGTTTTGTCAAAAAAAAAAAAAAAAAAGCTCATATATAATTTTTTAGCTATTAAACACATAGCAACATAATTCATTACACTCAATACAGCTTTAGTATAAAACTTATAATTTATGAGGTGATGTTAATAGCATAAATTAATATACCTTTTCTCTTAAAATCTACAATAAGTATTCTGAAAGCTCATTGGGGAAGGAAATTTTTAAATAAAAGTTTTAAAGCTGTGTGTGACGGAAAAGGAGTCTGTCTACATATGCTGAAGCTGAGATGAGAGCCTGAAGTAGAAAGGAAAAGGTCCGAGGCAAAACACCGTGGGCTACGAAACAAAGTTTTTTCTTTCTTGCGCTCTCTTCAATGGTGAGTCACCTTTAGTTTCTTTTAAAACTATTTTCTTATTTAAAAACTGCCCTAATTTCCGCAAGGAATCCCTGAGACATACTCAATACTATACAGTGAAAAGAACTATCACTGCTGAGAGGAACTGATTCAACCCTTCCAAACAAATGAAAACTATGTAACCAAGTGTCAAATTTTCCATCATAGTAGCACTAATCGGTCAGAGCCAACTGTACTTTAAGGACACAGGTTGGAGTCCCTTCAGGGCAAACCAATCTACTCCCCAGTAAAAGCAATGGTGTGGCACTGAGCTGCGCTGGAGGTGTCTGCCCTGCATGCTGAAACGCTGTCCATGGGGAAATTTGGGTGCACAGAGAGAGTACTGCAGTGGTCCCCAGCTTAAACCAACCAACCAACCAACAAACAAAACAACGAAACACAAGTGAAAGAAGAGGGTTCTACTTCTCTTCGCCCAAGATCACATGTGCATACTTCAGTCCTCGGGACAGGCAGAAGTGAATAGGCAGAATGGGAAGGAAAGCTGTGCTGCCCAATGTAGCACACTCAGAGCTAAATAGATCTTTCCTCTTACAAGACTGTTTTTCAGAATATATTTTAGATCGCCCAAACTCTGCTCTTCAACTCTCCAAATATTCCCAGTTAGGGAACACAAGGTAAAGAAGATCATACCAAATTTACTCTTTCTAAAATGCTCCAGCCTTTGACTAGCTCTATGTCACCATGCAGAAAGCTAGAAAGAAAAGAAAGAAGAGAAGAGATGAGAAGGAAAAGAGAAAAGAAAAAAGAAAAGGAAAAGCTAACAATAAATGAGGGCTGGAGCAAAAAAGAAAAAGGCTCCCTTAGTCTGACCCACAACTGTAGCACTATTGATAGTGGTTATCAGAGGACACACTGGCCGGGGGAGAGGAGTAACCAATATGTGTAGATGTTCTTTATCTTATTGGTACTGGGAACTGAACTCAGGGTCTTACACTTACCAAGTAAGTGCTGTGGGGCTGAGCTGTATCGCTAGATCTTGTGTGTATGTTTTTCACTGATATTTTATTTCAAATCCTTTAAAAGACAGCATTTAAAATATTGCTTTAAGCCAGCCGATTATCAGTGGAAACCTGAACAAAAAGTCAGATAAAATTTTCCTCCTTTTAAAAACAAAAGTTGCTTTAATCTACTAAATATGATTTTGGTTCCCTTTAGAATATGATACAGGAAAGGTTACAAAGGCCAAGATATTAAGAAATCATTATACTGTTTTACTTTTCTAAGGAATGCCAGTGAAGATTTGGTTATTTTCAATGTATTAAAATGGAAAAAAAAAATCTATGTGTATTACTATATGTATTTAATGCACATAGATCTATCTATCAATAGATAGCCAACAAAATGTATCTTTTGTTAGGAAAAAATCCTTAGTACAATCAGGTATTGGTAAAGAAAGGTAATAAATGAAGATTGTTTAGAATGAGGGAATTTCTTTTAAGGAATCCTCTAAATTGCCTCACTAAACTGGAAAGTTCTGTTGACCATTTAGTAGATTATTCTATTAGATTGTTCAGTATGTACTAGAATAGAATTTAGTAGAATTTTAAAAGAAGGCTAAAAAGAAAGAATGAAGTAACTGAAAAGTATACACCCAAAACAATTTTAATAAACTTCAAACCTATTAAATCATCACTTTAGTGTTAATACCTCATGTTTTTGTAATACCAATCCACAGCAACCTTTCAGCTAAGCTGGAGAAGAGCAGCACTGCCTTATGGAAGTGCTGCTGCTGACGCCTAGTGTCCCCAGTACCTGCCGCAAGGCACGAGAAGGACTGCAGGCCCGGACAATGCACTGACATTAAGGACTGCCAACGCAGAGGCAAGCTCTGAAGCAAATTATCAACAGTTATGAGCTACAGGTCCACTGAAACCTAACTTCTTTCCTGTGAAAGGAAACTGTATGGACAGGACACCATGTGTGTGGCAGACACTGTGGACCGGGACCAGGAACTAAGGAGGAACGCTAATCAGGGAAGGCTTTAGTGTTAGTCACAGAGAATGAGCTAACCTTTAGTTGAGAGACTAATCAGAAATATATCTTATAAATAGTTATTTGGCAAAAATAAAGTATTAGCTTTCTTTAGCCTTAAACCACAAAAGGTGGTAACACCAAATTTTAAGAAAAATAAAATTTAAAATAATCACTTTCCAACTTGTTCTCCATACCTACTATTTGCTTCTCATTAAATTATAATCTTTCCATAGAGGGACACTAGACATACCACACTGCCTGCCAACATAAAATTGTTCAGGAAGTCATTTATAAAGCAGGTGTATCACACACGGTAGGTCTACTAGAGAAAATAATCCTTTCGCTGTATAAGCTATGCGACAATAAGTAGAAAAAAACTTTTATTGCATAGTCTGTAACTTGGTGGGTTAAATGTAACTGCTATTTACTATCCTGAATTGTTTACTAGCCACATAACCTACCCAGGCGTGAAAACTGCTAAGCCATTTTGACAGAGCAAAAAACAATGCCTCATGTGCTTTTATTAAAATGATACTAACAGTAAAAGGAGAGAAAGCCCATCTTTTCATCAGATGCTAGAAATCATAGTCAGTGAATAACAACAGGTCCTCAGAGAACAGAATGCATCATTAACTGCAGCAACTTTGAAACGTAAGTCACAGTACATAATCTAACTGGCCTTTACGAATGGTCCCCAAGAACTGCAGAAACAGTGAACCTTTTTTTTTTTTTTGCCACTATTCCTTCTGTGTTAAACACTAGAGTAAGAGCTACTTTTTACCTAATTAGGAACTTACATAAGATGTTTTTGATTCCAGTATTGCCTTATGATAGCATAAGTGCTATTTTAACAGACATCAACTTTTATAATTTTGGAGTAAATATGTCTTTCTTTATATACTTAGAGCAAACCTATTACTAACAGGCTAGAACTACTCCAGTGAGTAACAGAAACACATAACAGGTCTCTCTGGGCTTATGGATGTTCTTCTCTCTTCTAACAAGGGTCTCACAGAAACAGTATGAGCAGAGCGAAGTGAAAGCTTGGGTATTTATTTTGAGTAGATGAAAAGAAGGGAAGTGTTTCTGTTAATTATTGAACCCTACACCGGTACTTTCTAAAAGTGCCCTTTCTTCGGCTACCATCAGGGGCATCTACACAAAGTGAACGTACTGCACGTTTTTGGTGTGAAGCTGTAACTGGCAACATTCCCGATCGTTTCATGCCTCCTTGCTAGAAAGCAGAGAAGGGCTTTTAAATGCACATAAAACAGAACACTGCAAACTACACAAGTGCAACTTACTGCAAACTCAGTTCTGACAGCTGAAGAACTTTAAGCAGCTAACACAAGGAACAAATAGCCAGAAAAAGTTCCAATCAACCACCACGACGTCCTTCATTGCCAGAAGACTGCTAAGAAAGTCCATGTGCTGCTCTTTCATTAGTACACAGCAGAGACCAAACAAAGCTGCCAGGAATGCGCTTATCTAGTGATGGTTATAATGGGATGTGAAAACAGCTTAGCAAACTAAACGACACTTTTGAGCAGAGGTAACTACTCATCATCATTTTGTTACAGTGCACTAAAGTAAAAAAGCTTACTGACATAGGTTCACAGGTGAGAATTATTCAAATTATCTGCTCTCACCACTCAGAATAGAAATTTATGGTGATACCAAATATAATTTTGCTTTGTGACATAATTTATAATTTAGAAATTTCTCAATCTGCAAAAAAGACAAAGCTATTAAAAATAAATCTTCCAATTAATAAACATGATTCTTTAAAAAAAAGTAAATATATTACAAACATATTTTGGCCCCCCCCCAAAAAAACTTCAATAAATACAAAACAGGGCATATCATGATTTCACACAGGCATGTGACATTTCCCCCATAAGCTCAGGCACCTGGTATCTGCATAATGCCTGCTGATCACCATCATTCTTTTAAAAAGCACAAAAAGAAAAGCTTTCAAAAGAAGGGTCTAGTCGGAACTAGCACGGCGTGAACACACATACAGGAAGTAGGAAAATACATCAAATTTTTACCTATTAGGAAAGAAGATGAAATGCTCCCTGACAAATGGATTATTGTACCACACCATCAATATCTATGCTCTACTTGTCTTTCAAAATATATGTGTGTAAGTTAGACTGGATTCAGGTATAAATAGTCAATGGTATGAATGGACAATGAAACCTCACAGCAAAAATTAAGATACCTTTAAAATTTAGCTCCGCCCTTCTGGGGGAAGTGGGGGGGAGAGGCAAGAAGAAACGTCACATACTCATAGTTACCAACTAACTAAACTACCCAATGTGTCTTTTAACCCTAAAATTCTGGTGCTTTAAAAGAATTTCCCCAACCTATTTCCAAATTTACTTAAACTTAAGTTCTTAAATTATTTTAAAAGTACCAAATACAGGTATAATTTGTCTAATTTCCACATTCTGCTTTGAAACAACCCTTAAAATGTGTATCCTTCAGATACTACACATCACTTCACAACTGGTACACTGATTCTACAAGCATCTCCAACATTTTACAAATCTTACCAAAGAATCACTACTGTAAACATGAAAAATTCAAAAGCAAAAGATGGACCAAGGAGTTCACAGATTTCATCTTTCAAATCTATCTCACCTATTCTGCCTTTTCACATCAAAATAGTTCCTTCAATTACATCTTGCAAATGTATTCCATGAGCAAGGGACTTAAAACAAATGTGTATCTGAAAAGGGCAAAGCGACCACCCTATGGCCACTCCTGGCAAACTTCCCATAACATCCCCTTGCTGTCACGACGTCCGCTTTCTGTGTCCCATTTCCTCATGGACCAATCCTTAACAGAAAAAGGTCATGTTGTTCACACAACCAGGCCATCTAGCTCTCTATTCAGGAAATTTCAATTAACTCAACGGGACAGAAAGAGCAACATTACTAGGGTATGAGACACGGGAAAGGAAAAAAGAGCCTTCTCATTATAGGAGGTTAAAAAACAATGGGAAGGCTACTTCCTGCACTGCACAAAATATATGCATGGGCGCACACACTCACAGGTGGTCAAAGGTGCTGCTTCCGTCGCAGTCAACCCTGATCATGAGTAGAAGTGGCATCCTGGCCTTGCCCGATGGCTCGCAGTCAGCGTGGAGTCAGAGCCTCGACCCGCCTTCTCCACACCACTCATTACTTCCTACACAGGAACCCAGTGAACGGGTCATTCTACCTGGACCCACCTACGTAGAAACCTGGCTGAAGAATGGAAAGCACTAATCTGGATGCTAGCAAATAGTAAAGGGCACTGGTAATCTGAGGTATCTTCCACTGCTAGGACTTGCTGCTCAACATCGATCCTCTCCAGTCACTGTGCTGAACCACCAGGAGACGGCCAGGCCGCTGGGCCTGCCAGAGGGAAGGAGCACCAGTGCCGAGGAGCACGTGTGAATACTGAGGCAGGCCTGGCAGACACCTGCTGGACTGGGAAGGTGGTGCCCCTCTCATCCCCGTATGCAACTTGGAAATCTGTTAGGAAAGGGGAGAGGGGTGCTAAAGAGGAAACAAAGAAAACTCCAGTTCCCGCCTGCCTGGAGACACGGACACACACACACACACACACACACACACGCACGCACGCACGCACGCACATGCACACACCGACGGGCTCAGTTTGGGGAGGGGAAAGGAGAGGATGAGTTACTGGTACTGGTGGCGGTGGCACCTGTCACTGTGAAGCCTGTAGGGGGCGCTATGGAGCTGTGGCTGGGCTGCAGGTCCTTGGGGATGCCACTGTGAGCACTCAGCTGGTGGCCGAAGGCTGCGCTGAACTGAGGGAGCTGCTGCTTGGGAGAGGTGGAGGCCATGAGTTCTGCAGAAGGCCCCATGCCACTGAAGCTGGTCTGTGGCAACCCCGGGAGCACGCTGGAGCTGCTGGGGGTTGCGGTGGCGAAGGCAGGCTGTGTGGTCTCTGAGTTTGAGGTGGTGGGCGGCGTGGAGAGGGAAGTGGAGAGAAGATGTCCATCTGCGCCAAGAAGATTGCTGAATGGAGAGGGCTCACCGAGGTTGACGGGCAGGTTACCCCAGTGAGTTCTAGGGTTTACCACTCCTCCTAGTGGCACCTCAAGTTGTGTGGGGAGCAAGTGCTGTGCCATGATGGGCATCTCTGCTGAAAAGGTAGCTGCCATATTATCACCGGAGTACGATGTTGTGTGGGGCGAGGTGATATGGTCACTGTATGGAGACGGCACGTGCTCACTATCATAATGGCTTCCATGGGGTGAGGAGTGTGAATGGTCACTGCTGTATTGCTGTCGTGAGGTGATCAGGTCATCTGCCTTGCTCAGCAGCTGGGCAGGATGTGGCCTCTGGGAGGCATGGCTGCCATCGTGGACTCCGTGAAACGGTCCTGGGAAGGCTCTCTCCCCAAGTGCACTCTGGCTGATCAGAGTGGCAGAAGTAAGGCCGACGTTGGCTGGGGCAGAGAACTGCCCCTGGATCTGCCCTGCCAGGGGTGTAGGTGGGTTAGACAAGGTAGCAGAATGGAGCAGGTTCTCATCCAGCTCTAAACTAGAAAAATTATCAGGTACTATACGCCCGTTCAACAGCTCCCCTAGATCCGTGTTCACATCTCGGCTCAAGGACTGGATTCCTGAAGCTCCAGTGCCTGTGGAAAACACCCCTATTCCTCTCTCTGACAACTCCTGGACCGGCACACCATCTGAATGGGACAGTACCCCAATGGTACTCAGGCACTCAAGAGAAGTTACAGCCTGCAAGGCCCGCTCAAGCTCCTCGGCTTCTTCGCTCATTGGGAGGAGGTCTCCATTCTTTCCTGGGTTGAGAGAAGGCACCAAGAATCAGTAGAGCGCATATCTGTCTATAGTACAATATCCATATATGTGCACTATATTAAATAGCATTCCACTGACAGAGAGTCCCTCATGAAAGAGAAGTTTCTAAGAATTGGCTTGGAAGGAAAAAGTGAAACATTAATTTACAGGACAAATCTGAAACATCAGCTATCCTGAAACTTCAATCTTTAGTTCATTTATAGTACTCTCAAAAAGCATTGTATCACCTGGGCATGGTGATGCATGTCTGTAGTCTCAGCCACTCAGGAGGCTGAGGTAGGATGATCACAATTTCAAAACCAGCCCAAGCAACTTGGCAAGACCTTGTCTCAAAATAAGACTCCAGTTCTACCCAAAACCAAGCAAAACAAAAAAAAAAGCAAAACAAAAACCATTTCATTAACGTCTTAGGAACCTTCTGGATTACCAATTTAAAACCCATAATGACCATGTGATTACACATGTTTTATCTTAAGTTACATCAACGTCACTGAAACAGAAAACAAGGCCGTGGAGAACAGTTCACCCCGCATGGTCTGCACCTTCCTTCTTCCAGCCAGAGGGAAACCGGGGAGATCAGAACATAAAACTTCAGGTGTGCACTGTACAGCACAGTGTTAAGTACTTAGTTCCTAAGTGCTTGGTTACTTTTCAAAATACTTTTACTTTACTTACTAATCCTTCTCATTCTTCCCCAATTTTCAGCCCACAAACATACTTTCAGTTTCAGTATATATTAAACACTGTTGTTAAGAACTTGATTAATCACCATGGAAATATCTAATTTTTAGTGGCAAAAAAAATTTCAAGAGTATGAAAGATATCCCTTGAAACCACTGGGACAAGCAAATTTTATTTTGGAAAAGTACATTTCAATTGAAAGACAAGGGAGTATAGTATACTTAGGGCAGGCTCCCCTTTTTCCTTTTTCTCTCCAGTATTGGGCATTGAACCCATGCTAGTCACATGCTATACTATTGATCTACATACCCAGTCCTTTGTTGTTATTATTTTATTTATTTTCAGACAGTGTCTTGCTAAATTGACCAAGCTGGACTTAAAAATTTGAGATTCTCCACCTCACATTCCTGAATAGTTAGGATTAAGGCTTATACCACTATATTCTGCAAAATCAGGAAACACTTCTAAAAGACCACAATGAACTTATATGTTAAATGTCCTTATTTTAATATAAATAAGTAAAATTATTCATTTTAAAGGAGTGAAGCTGTAGAGCTCACCATCAAAGTATAAATCTATTAAGCATATAATACGGTTAAACAAATTACAGTCTTTACTTCTGCAACGGGAAAAATGACTTTAGAATACATACATTTTAAATCTACAGTGAACAACATGTTTATGAGGGTGAACATTTCAGATACATTCCCCAAAATGATTTCCCTTCTCATAAACTCATTCTTTACACCAATTTCTTTAATCAAAATATTTACCAGACCTTCAAAAAAATCAAAATCCTGCAGGTCATCAGGTAGCCTGGGCAGGACATCGGAGAAGTCCTCCTGGTTCAATTCCAAGTCGTGTGGAATGTCGCTGATCTCATTGGCAATGTCTTCCGGCAACTCATCAGCACTCAGCTCTGGGGTGGATGGGCTCCTGTAAGATAGTGCAGTTGGCCCCAGACCCCACTCTGTGCACAGTGCTGCCAAGACAAGTTCATTCAACACAAAAAGAACCTAATGTCTGCTAGGCCCTTTATACTCAACTGAAGCATGGGAAACTGTAACAGAAAGGATCTTCCCTACTTGATGAGATGAAAATCCGGGAATGGACACATTGTACAAAAGATAGACCTATTGCTCCTTTTGGATTTCATATACCCTTTCAGTATCTTACACTAGGGAGACAATCAATAATAACCGTTATTAATTTTCTATCATCTTGTTTTGAAATTCTGTATCATTTTTATTACTGTCTTTAAACAAAATAAGAACAAAAACAAAAGACCTGGTCACAATCTGCAACCTATATCAGTAACTGAGGTAGGACAATCTATACTAGACAGTAGTTTCACTTTAAATTAACAGAATCAAGTTGGGTACTGGCTCATGCTTATAATCCCAGCACTCAGGAGGCTGAGGCAGGAGGACTGCCATGAGTTTGAGGCCAACCTGGACTACCTAGTTGAATTCAGGGTCAGCCTGAACTGCACATTGAGGCCCTGTCTCAAAACAACCAAAAAATAAATAAGTAATTTTTAAAAATAAAGAGAATGAATCACATTTTTTATCAAGTGTATGTTACTACTTTTTAGTAGAATTTCAAACCTGGTCAAAATAATTTTTAAAAAATGAAATAAACAGGCAAAATTAAAATGCTTCGCTGAAACAAAAGCCATCAGGTCAAAATGGTTAAGTCTTATAAAACTAGTAATGTACCGTATCTTATGAAATGTTCGTGAGAACACATGGAATTCATTTTAAAATAGAAAAATCTGAGAATATATTGTTACGTTTTCAATTTCAGTATCTGCTCCCCTTGCTACATGTAGTCAAGAGTTTCGATGCTGGTAAAATCTCTACAAGACTACAAACAACTCTGGGCTGCCGGACCAAACAGCTATGATGCCCACTCAACAGCAGGGGCTTTGAGAGCATCAGGAAAGGCAAGGAACAAGCAAAGCTGCGCCACCACTGACCGGAGGGGAGGGGCATCCACTGGCAGTGAGACGCTGGTGGGCATGCTGAGGTTCCCCTGGGGGACTGCGGGGGGAATGGGCTTCTGGGGTCGACGAGGTCCACGCCGTCTCTTTTTCTTGTGTTTTTTGGTAAGTGCAGGAGGCTTGGTTTTTTTCCTGGGTTTCCTCTGCTGCTGGTGCTGAACTTTACGGGAGTTATCTCCTCTCAAGAAATTATCCTTTGGAGTGAATAAAAAAGATGTTTAAACTGAGATTATCCACTGGTCACTCTTGCCCTTCCACTCTCCTGGTTTGTCACTGTACAGTAAGGTAATTACAGATAAAAATAACATTCTGTACATTTTAGCCACTGAACAGTCCACCCAAGTGTCACTCAGCACCAAGTTTGCTCACCGACTGACTGCCCCACGTGCCGCTCGGCATGCGCCATTTCAACCAGTCTACTCTTGTGCACACGAGATATACCCCATGATCTCTATTATTTTATATCAACTATTTTTTGCATACTTTATTTAGAACACTGTCTTCACCTTTGATGTTTGTCTGTAATGAAATCTAGTAAGTTCTGGTTACTTTCTTTCACTAATTTGTGTTTATCTGTGAAAAACTATCTACAAACTGTGCGCTATATGTATAAAAACTTTATTGTAAGTACACTGGATATAATATTTGCATTTCTCCCAAACTCAGGGATATTCTTTTATAACACAAACCTGACATGTTTGGGACACTGAGACTGAACAGGAAAGGGAAAGCCGAAAGAGCTACAAAAGAAAAAACTGAAAACGGGAGAAACGCTGGCACATCAGAGGAAAGGTCTACGCTATGAAATGCAAAGACAAGAAATATCCCCTTGTTGTCAAATCCTCAAAATATAGAAATGATAGAACCGGAAAGCAATGAAACTTAAAAATATTCTAAGAGTGGTTGGTGATTATAGTAATATGATGGGTAGTGATAACAGAGTTGACCAACCTTGAACAAGTTATCCTGTAATCAAAAAGTAAGGAAACAGGTGAGGTGTGGTGATGCATGCCTCTAATTTCAGCACTCAGGAGGCTGAGGTAGGAGGGTCACTACAGGTTCAAGGCCAACCTGGGCTATATAGCAAGACCTTGTGCACTCCCAAAAAAAGAGAGGAAAAAATATTATTATAAAATATTTATGCACCTTTTGGACCAAACAAAATGGAACTCGCTTGTTATTTATTTGAAAGAAAGGGGTTCAAAAAGTCATTTACAATTTAGATTAGGTCTAATAGATCAAATAATTGAAAAATGAATACAGGATAGTGAAATGGCAACTAGGACATCCATCACTGACTGATGTCTTCACCAGTACGCTTAGTGGGCAGACACTTCGCTGAAATTACGCACCCACAGAGAAGAAGGAAAGGCCAACACAACAGTGTAAAGTGTGTTATTCAAAGGACAGTAATGCAAAAAACAATTCGGAAGATTTTAGATACTGCTGTCCAGATCGTAATGCTGCATTGTTTTGAATGTTTAAGGTGTACAATATCCAGAAAAATTACTGAACAAATCTTATAAAACTGCCGTTTTTACATTTCCTGTTATCTTATAAAAATTAACAACAAACTATGCAATTTTTGGTCATCTGGTATTTAAATAATTGGACTGGATTCCAAATTTAACAGACTATGCCGGCTGTGGCAGCATACACTTACAATCGCAGCACTGGGGAGGCTGAGGCAGGAGAGATCACCAAGGGTTCCAGGCCAGCTCAGGCCACATAATGAGTTCATGTCAGCCTGACCTCCATAGTGAGACCTTGTCTCAAAAACCAAACAAACAAAAACACAAATAACAACAATAAAAAGCAAAACTAAAAGGATTTTAAAAGTTTTTACCATTAAAAAAAGATAAAAGATAGACGTAAGTTTAACCTGACTTAAACATTACACAATGCATACATGTACTGAAAGATCAAATGTTATCCCGTTAGGGTGTACAATGTTTGTGTTTTTGTAGGGTTGGGGACCTGTAGACAAGAAAACAGGAACCTCCTTAGGTCCTCCAGCAAATCTTGACTAGGAGTTAAACACAAACTTTACTAGAGAGATTGCCCTGGGAAATAGGTCAAGCATGGGGTTAGAGAAAGAAAACAACAGGTAACAAAAGGTACCAGATGGCCTTGGGACACAGAGAGAAATCCAGGCGCACAAACGATAAGCTGTCCCACCTCCAATAAAATATAGGAAAGGGAGGGGGGGAGGGGTGTGTGTGTGTGTGTGTGTCAGGGAAGATGCATGCACACGTCTGCGCTAACATCTTCATGTATACACAGTCACTCTATTATTCACTGTAGGGTCATACAGAGTATAGTAGATATCCACATGTCCTCTTAGTGACTCTGACCTAACTAGTAGTAAGACATCCCCCTGCCAACTAGCTGCCCATTGCAAAATAAGGCCTTGAAAGGCAGGTCAGGGACAAGTAAACATACAGAAATAAGCTGCCCACAGACCACTGGAAGAAATGATCGTAGGCAGAGGTGCCTGGAAGCCAATTCAGTAATGGTTAAGTTGAGGGAAGAGGGCTGTTCTCTAACACCGCCCCCACAGAAGTGGCTGAGGACAAAAGCCCACAGGTCCTCATCTTTATGGAGTCCCCTACTCTGATTTTTTTTACCAGTGTAACTGTCTATCTTCCCTTTCCTTCCCCTTCCTTTTCTTCTTTACAAATAAAGTGTCTTCCTTTCAGTAAACTTTGTCCCTCCAATTTGTTATTGAGGTTGAGTTGGGGGCCTAGAGGGCAGCCTGGGCAGCACAGCAGCAGCGCTCATTCCCTAGAGGCGACATCTTTGGTTCCCTCAATAGGAGCCAGATGGAACATCTTCACGTACTAGTTAGTTTGTTTGTTTATTGATTGATTAATTGTTGGTACTGAGAATTGAAATCAGGACTTCAGCCCTCATGTACTAGTTAAAACAAATTTAATTTTAAAAAACTAGATCACCAGAGGAAAATCTAACGATCTTTAAAAAAAAAAGAAAAATATCTCGTTCACATAGTACCTATGTAATACCTAAACCACTCAAAGTATATTTAATAATTAAAGGAAAAAAATTATTTAATTCACACTGATTCAATTCATTCTGCATTTCAAAGACATCTAAGTACCACAGTACATGAAAAAAATTTTTTGTGGTCTCAAAGAATTTACTCTCCTATAGGAAAAACATGAATAAAAATATACATAAATATAGTACACAAAGAAAAATTACTTGTAGTTTCATGAGGTTAAAGAATAAGCAAGATTTGAGCCAGGTGTGGTGGTGCACACCTGTAATCCCAGCACTTGGGAGGCTGAGGCAGAAGGATCGTTGTGAGTTCAAGACCACCCTGGGCTACAAAGGGACCTCAAGACCAGCCTGAACTGTATAGCGAGACCCTGTCTTCAAAAGAAAGAAAAAAACAAAAAGGAATAAGTAAGATTTGAAATGGTGGAAGAAACAACTTAAATGAGAAAAACCGCAAAGAACTGAGTGTGCTATTTTTGGTATCGTGGAAATAAAATACAGAGTAAGGTGTACAGAAGTTCAGGCTGAAAGGGTGCATGGGTTTGACTGTCTTGCTACAGATTCCACACTTCACTGAAGAGGCAATGCAGTGCTGTTGGCTCTGCTTTGTTTCTGTGGTTCTGTGGTAGAACCCAGGCTCTCCCGCAGCCCTACATAGAACCCTTCAGGTCTAAGAGTTCTGCTGAAACTCTCGGTTTCTAGGTTGGGTGACACTTAGGTGAGGATACCACTAGTTGATATAGAGCATACAACAAAACCAGCTGATTCTGAAGAGAAATAAGGAATTCAGCATGCCTCACATACAATCTGCAGTAGGTAGATGCCTTGGGAACTGCTGGAAAGCACACGAACAAAGAAAGAGGTGAAGATACAGACAGGGAAATCCATGATCCATGGAGTTCACGTGAGCGGAGAGAAAGGACAATGAGCACACAGCTTTATGGACCTACTAAGAATGGGACTGGTGCCTCATGAAACCCCAGACGTACGTGGCTCCCTTTCTACCACATAAGAACACAAGGAGGCCAAAGAGGTTCCCCTCCACATGGGCACTGTTTTGGACTTTCCAGCTCCTGGAACTGAGAAATACATTTGTTTCTTGTAAGTTCCCAAGTCTGAGGCATGGGATACAGTCCCCTGCACCAAGACACCACATTTCATCAATTCCAGGATGTACACTTATCTCTGCAACAGAGTAGGACTCCGTAGTCACTGTCTTACTGTGGCTGTTGGTCAGGTGATGGTCATTACAGTGGGCGCTGCCTACACACTCACAGGTCTGACCACAGCTTTTGTGCTGGCATCATTTGGATGAAGATGTGCAACTTGAAGGAAAATGTTTGTGTATGAAGACAGGCACAAAGAAGAAACTATATTACTGATATTAGTGGAACAGGTGCTCATACTGAAGAACTAACCACAACTCCTGAGTCTTAAGTACAAAACAACAATCAAGTGAAAAAATAACCACAAAGTGATAAAGTTGTTTTATAGCTGAAATGCACAGAAAATACTGACTTTCAAATATCTAGTAGTAACAGCTGAGATTAGGAGTGACTCCGATTAAGATAAAAATCTACCCTGGGTATGGTGACAAATACCTATGATCCTAGCTATCAAGGAGGCTGAGGCAGGAGATCACAATACTCTCTCTTGCTTGAAACACATTTATGCCTTCATTCTTGCCATTTTCTTTTTGGTTCTGTTTGTTTTGTCTTGCTATGTAGTTCAGGCTGTTCTTGAACTGGTGATCCTCCCGACTCAGCTTCCCCAGTGCTAGGGCTACAGGTGTGCCACCATGCCTGGTTCGTTCTTGCCACTCTCTGAGGCAGTTCTGAAGGTCCTTTTTCTTTTGTATTGTTTTCTGAGATAGGGTCTCACTATGTATTTCAGGCTGGCCTTGAACTCACTATGTAGCCCAGGCAGGCCTCAAACTTGCAACTCCAAAGTGCTGGGATTACAGGTGTGTGCCACCATGCCTGGCTGAAGGCCCTTGTTTTGAGTATCTCTATTAGTTGCACTGCCTTGGCTGCCTTGATGTCCTGAACAGACTGTGAACATTTATCTTTCACGGTCACTTTGACTTTGGGAGCCAGAAGGGTCCAGATGGGGCTCCTAATGTGGGCGAGGACCCGATGCACCGTGTGGGGGCTGTCTGTCAGTGCAGCACTCACCACCCTCCTTGACACACCTCCTAAAGACATGGATGTCCTCTTGCGCACACGTGGAAGAGGATGGGCGGAACAGGAAAAGAGAGTAAGAAAAACAATCATATCTAAGGAACTATACAGATGGAGTATTCTTTCTTTGAAATGCTTAGGGACCAGAGGTGTTTCAGACTTTGGAGTTTTTCAAATGTTGGAAAATCTGAACGGAATTCACGGATGGGCACCCTTAATTCAGACTTCTGCCACGTGAAACTGGACAGGCACACTGACCTACACGACGAAGCCTTTCTTACTGTAGAGAGCCACAGATGGTCTGAAAGCCTATGGCAGAAGATAAGGCCTGAACTCACCATTTTCTGGGCATGCTCTTCACACAGAGGCGTCTGGTGTGTGATGTCGAACACTGGCACTGAGCACTGCTGCCCATCTGCAAACTTGGCGGTGCAGCTGGAGAAGAGCTGCTGGGAGCGGTTCAAGAGGATGTCTGGGCTCTGAGGTCAGGGTTGAAACTTAAACAAAATGAGACTTAATCCTTCACTCTAAGTAAAGTATTTCTTCCCTTGCTTGTGTTTGTAAATATGAATTTAACTTAACTTTATTGGTACCAGGAATCAAACTAACTCAGGACCCTGTGCTTCCCAGGCAGGTGCTTATGCCACTGAGCTATATTCATGACTAAATGTGAATTTTATTATCTACAAATGCTAGGGACCCGGGATATAGCTCAGTAGCACAAGTGCCTGCCCGGCAAGTATAAGGTTTTAGATTTGATTCCCAGTACCAAAACAAACACGAAAACGAACAACAAAAGCTGAAGTGCCAAGCCAACTACTGACAGGAGGAAATGCTAATGGTGAGCCTGTCAGCATGCTCTGTCAGAGAACCTCCTGGAAGAGCCCATGTGGTTGGGGCTCCTAACAACCTTCTTGATGGTGAATGGGAATCATCTCTGTTACTTGGAGAAGCATGAGCACCTCTTAACAGACTAACTCCTAAAACTTCCACGGGGACAAACTTTTTTATTTTGTAATATACTTTCCAAAATTAATTAATTAATTAATTAATTAGTTTCTTTAGTCAGTCAGTCAGTCTTTTTGAGACAGGGTCTTACTATGCAGTTCAGGCTGGCCTGGAGCTCAATTTGTAGCCCAAGCTGGTCTCGAACTCGCAATGATCCTCCTGCCTCAGCCTCCCCAGTGCTGGGATCACATGTGTGTGTCACCATTCTCGGCTAATATAACACACTTTTAAAAAGAAAATTTTCTGCTTAGAATTCTCATTGTGGAGAAAAAAAATTTAAAGATATTGTTATTAAAAATACATGTCTAAAGTTTAATTTTTCATTTTACATTTCTAACACTAAACTCAAATTCAGAATTTATGAAAAAGATTACTTTAAAATCAAAATTTTTCCGGGCATGGTGGCTCATGTCTGTAATCCCAGTGCTCAGAAGGCTGATGCAGGAGGATTGTTGGGAGTTCATGACCAGCCTGGGCTACCAAGTGAGCTCAAGGCCAGCCTGAACTGGACAGCAAGACCCTGTCTCAAAAAGGCAAAACAAACAAATAAATAAAATCAAAATTTTACTTAAAATGAGAATATCAGTTTCCCATCATCAAAACTTGGAGAGTTCATCCTCTTAGCTGCTATACTTTCTGGGCTGGGGTATAGCTCATTGGAATAAGCGCCTGCAGTGTTAGTAATAAATTTCATGAGCCCAGAGCTCCTAAGGTAAGTTTTCCTCAAGGGTATCTTAAGGTACCGTCTTTCCTTGCCAGTGACATTCGTGAGAGCTTGCCTTCTTGCTGCCTTTCCCCTTGGTTTTTTGAGACAAGGTCTCACTATGCAGTTCAGGCTGACCTTCTGCTCACTATATAGCCCACGCTGGTCTTGAACTTACGGCAATCCTCCTGCCTCAGCCTCCCAAGTGCTGGGATTACAGCATTCGCCACCAGGCCTGACTTATGATCTTTATCTCACAAGAACACTGTACTCACTACAAAAAGCAACTTAATCCTGTAACGTAAGGCATGGTGAGACACTTTATAACTCCCTTAGAAGACTAAAAGCTAGATTTTTAAACACTATGCTTTGATTTTTCCATCAATAATTGTTATAGTTACTTTTTCAAGCTATGTGGAACCAGAACGCTATTAATAAAATAATTAAAACCTTTCCTGTTAGGACTTGATTTTTGAAACAATTTTGTTTACAAAGCAATTACAATCAATTACAATTTGCAGGAAAAAATATTCAGAGGATGTCGTGGGAATTAGTTACATGAAAATTATTTCAAACATTATGATTTCAAAGTCATTTCCTTCCTTGATTTATAAATGAAGTACAGTCATCTCTAGCAGTAGAGCATTACAAGCCCTGTGTCCAATCCCTAGAAAAACACACACACAGGTACAGAGCGCCAAATGAGTTAATACCCTCTCAATGGTAATCAAAGGATACGCTGGAAACAATGTCTGGTGAATGGAAGGGCTTTGTTCGTGCACTGTTCGCCCTTCATGGTTCCGCTGCAAGCTGAGGGCTCTAACTCCTTCAACTTGGCCCGGCTTATGCTAAAGAAGAAAAACCACAAAGTTAGTTTTTAAAAAATGCTCCAAGAGTCCCAAGTAATGTTTCAACATTCTGTACTACTCTTTAATGCTCAGTTATTACAATGCAAATAGGAGTTTAAGAGTAGCATTACAATTAACTAGTGTGTTATTTCCCTAGTCTACTGACATGCAAAGCAAGTAACTATATCAACATTGGTTTTAAATATATGTTATTTTTGAAGTGATATTTTGGTCACTTTTACTGCACAAAGAGATGGAAAAGTGATGACCTATGAGCCCAGAGTCAGACAGACCTGCCTGTGAATTCTGGCTCTGCCCCGCACTGCATGACAGTCAGGTGCTATCAGCTAGCAGGGTTGTGAGCATAAAGATATAAACACAGCTAAACTGCTTCTATAGAGAGCACAGTAAATAGCCAGACTACCAATCACCATGGTTACCATGATTAGGGCAGTCCCCTGTCCTGGTACACAGAGTACTTTGCAAAAAGATTGGTATGTGAAAGGACACTGAAATGCAAAAATGGTTGAGCAGCTTTCATCCTCCAAAATGTACCCCCCCTTTGGTTTTCCATTGACATAGGCCTGCTATACAGTCCAGACTAGTCTTGAATTCACTAAGGAGTCCAGGCTGACCTCAAACTGACAGCAATCCTCCTGCCTCAGCCAACTGAAGGCTGAGATTACAGGCATGCATCAAAATGGCAGGCCACACATACCGTACTTTTAAGCTTTCCATAATAGGTACATTTCCATGTACCATGCTATTTTCATTTTGTTCCACTAATATTTAAATATTTTAACTTTTTAAATTTTACGAATAAGCAATACATCTGCATAGTTTCAAAAGTAATGATAGTTTTATATAGCATTGTAAACTATTAGGGCTGGGGATATAGCTCAGTGTAATAAGTGCCTGCCTAGCAAGCACAAGGTCCTGAGTTCAATCCCCAGTACCGCAAAAAAAAAAAAAAAAGTAAACTATTAGACCTTTACATATGTCTGTATACAGAAAAACTTAATACAAGTCACAGATCAAACACTAAAAACAAAAGATTTTTTCTAGTACCTAAAGGTTTCAATTGAATGATTTATATTAATTAGATTAAGCCATAGGATCTAAATTGCATATAAACATATATAAGACTCTAAATGAAAGAATACTTCTATTATAATCATTACTTTCATAAAAACATTAAACACAAATACATAATTAAAGACTACCATAGAGTATACTTTAATTAAGTGTTCTGCAAGGTTTGTTAGGATCACAAGCCTGGGGAAGTGGGTTACTATGGAATTAAACTACTTATTGCTAATAGTTTGTAAATTGTCCCAAAAAGATGCTTACACTACTCACATCAATAAAGTTAAAAAGACAGTTGGAAATAAAGTTTACTATTTTGGAAGTTAAGTCCAATTCTCCTGGTCTAGATTTAAATAGAAGGGATAATCTTCATTGAACACTTTAATAATTTACTTAGCTATCTACCAAGCCTAATGTATAACACATTGCCTTGTTTTCTTCTTTCTAGCCTTTCAAAGAAACTATCGGGTTCATTTAAACAAAAATCACTTTATGTTCCAGCTTATGACTCTCAAAATAAATCCAAAGTCAAAAATCCAGTATCTCCATGAATAAATTAAGGTTAAAATGTTTACGATAGTGTTAGATTTATCATCCAAATAACCCCAACAAAAGAAATTACTGACTTTTTTACTTCTTACCATGAAAAATATATACTACAAGGCTCCTTCTGCATGCTCTATAGTACCCCAGTAAACAAGCCCATTTACGTACAAACACACAAACCCCACTCACTGTAGGAGTGGAGCTGCCAGGCATTTAGATTTAGATTTACTTTAAACTAGTTCACTGGCTTAGTCTACTTATCAAGTATGAGAAAGCTATTAGATAAAAAAAGAGTATCTTAACATTATTTAGCTTTTATGTAAACTACATTTTAAAGAATACTACATTTTAAAGAATACGTATTAGAAAGTAGACATTGAAGTTTAAATTTCTAAAATAAGTATTTGAATGTCTTTCATAGATCTAGGACTTTGATATGAAAAATATCAAATAAAGGACATCATGCAACTAACAATTAACTGCTCTCAACCTAAGATACAAAGTATAGTAACAAAGCGACACAATATGTATTGTGTGCCAACTGCCCAAAAGGAATGTAATTACCATGTAACACAAATATACAAAAACGTTATCAATGACACAATGATCGTCAGTGACACAGTGTAAACTTTTCATGAATCATGGGTAACGAAACCAACTGACACCAAATCAACTGAAAATAGCAAGGGAATACACTCGGTTTTATTTTGTTGTCTGGTAACATACCATTTTTTAAACATCACTCACATTGGAAACAACTAGTTAAGAATCATACAAAGAGCCGCGGCATAGCTCAGTACTACAGCACTTGGCTAGCGTATGTGAGATCCTAGGTTCAATACCCAGCACCACCAAAAAAATAAAATATATATTTAAAAATCAAATACCTAACTGTCCCCCAAAAAAGTGTACAGAATCTGACAAGACTGTAACACACTAGACTCTTTGAAGACAGGATCTCACTATTCAGTTCAGGCTGGCCTTGAACTCATAGCAATCCTCCTGCATTAGCCTCCTGAGTGCTAGGATTACAGGCATGTGCCACCACACCAAATAGTATCATTAGTTTATAACCTGTATCAAACTGAGTGAACTGTTTCAACAAAGAACAGACCTTCACATATACAGTGCCATTCATTTCTTCAACACCACACATTTGAGAATAAAATGTATCTCATTCCTGCACTCATGGAAATTTCTTTCTAGCATGAAAATTTATTCAGGTTCTTCATGATCATTACAGAAAATTAAAATTAGATTTTGATTCAGCAGGCCATGAGCACTAGTCTGAGGTTTGAGGTATCTACCAAGTTCCCAACTGTTGTGATGCCACCAGCATCCAGACCATACTTGCTGTAGGAGCTGGGACACAGGAACTGGACCTCTGCCACAGAGCTGTGGTTCTTGTGCCCTCTGGTGGCTGGGATCTTTCTAGTGGCACTTTGCAGAAGAGCTGATGCTGCAAGCCCTAATACACATTAATTTCTGCTATCTTTACAGATTTTTTCCCCAGAGGCTAGTAGGCTGTGTCTTCACTGGCCTGGTAGTACATGGGGCACAACCTCCTCAAGCCTGCTGGACTCCTGAACTATAACACTGTCAGTTTATAAATGTTATGCAGCAGTAAAAAAGGAATAGTATTTTGAGACCTTAGGGAAGATGATGGAATGGTAAGCAGCAACAAATCAGCCTCCTGAAGATTCAGAATACAGTCACTGGAAAGTAACAACTTAGGGAAAGAAGGAGAGAGGTGGATGCCTGGGACCCAAGAAGGAACTGAAGGGAAAACGGAAGCCTACAGTGAAATCGGAGAGGCAAACGAAAATACACAAAACTAAGGGGCACCCAGCACTTTCTCCCAATTTCTGGCTATTGGCCTAAGAAAGGAAGATACAGATACACAGTGAAAGTGGCAACTCCAGAGTCCTTCATGGAGAAACTCACCAGTGGAACAGAGCAGAGGATGCCGGACAGTAAAACAGCTGGTGAGTGACATCAGTCCAAGATACTGCCACATCGCCCAGAGAAGGAATCTGGTTGATGCCATTTTTGGGAGGGACCAAATGAACCCAGGACTTGCAACAGCCCTAAGTTGGCTTCATTTCAGGATTCCCAGTGCTGAAATCCCAACAAGACTGGGTGAGGGACAATCATGGGAGATTTCTGTGGTCAGGCCAGCAAGAGACACCTAGACTGTTGTAGACTAAACCGTGCAGCCAAAGGCCAGAATCAGCCTGAACTTTTGCGGAGCCGAATGAAAGCACCACAATCAGCACCCTGCCCTAACCCTACGGTAGCCTGCTGGGATCATCCAGCATGGACCTTGGCTCTGTCTGCCTCCTTTGTCTACCAGTGTCAGCAGAGACACCATGGATTAGACACTAGCATGGAACTAGGCCCTAGAAAATAACCACAGGGTTGAAAACACAGAGAAGTCTGTCTTTTCTTTATTCTTTTACTTTGTTTTTCCATTAGTGTGAACATTGTTTTTAGGGTTCTTTGTGTTTCGTTCTTATATTTCTCTTCTTTCTTTCCCTCCTGTCAACTTCATCGGTTCTCTGAAGCTTGGGCAATCTTCTGTCCTTCAGCCTTGCTTCTAATCTCTTTCTGTTCTTTTATTTCTCTATTTTTTTCTCATTCCTTTTAAATTGTCTGCCTTGTAAACCATTTTATTGAGGAGATATTTACTACGATATAATTTTGATGTTTTTGACTGTTGTACAACTATAAATCGTATACCTGTGGTTAAAGCTGTAAAATTAAGTTATCACAGTTTGTCATTTTTAGGCTGAGCTTGATGTTACTGTTATTATTGATTGTACTACTTTAGCCAGGTGGACATAGTTGTCATTAGCTGTTCTTCCTTGTATGCCGATTCCTAGATTGTCTGAAGGTCATAAACAATACTGTATTCCAATACCACACAACTAGATGCCTGACCAAACAGGCAGGAACCTCTCTCATCCCTCATAAGCTGAAGAGACAGGATCTTGGTTGGTATAGTCCCAAAAGCCAGTTATCCCTAGAACATACATCTGAAAAGTAGTCATTTCCTAAAGAGGTCTTGATAGTAGTAATAAAGCTACCTACCATAAGCAATTTACACTCATCAATACAGAAAAAAAATAGGAAATAAGGAAGCAAGATGCTACCCAACACCCCCAACTCTCCAAGGCAAATTCAAGGGGCTCTGAAGTGGGAGAAATCAAAAGCTACCCAGCTGAACTTTCTGAAATGGTAGCAGCAGAAGTACCAAGCAGATGAGTCTCTAGAAAAAACAAATCAATAATTACACAGATAAGAGATGAGGACCATAATGAAGGTTATATGGCTAGTGAATCTAGAGTAGATACAGATTAAAAAAGAAAAAAAAAAAAAGAAGAGGTTAGGAGAATGACAGAAACCATGAATACCCAACATAGAAAAGAACTGAATTCCATGAAACCAACTCAAATATCCAAGATATTAAAAATTCTACTCAATGTATATGCAGGAGAATCAACCAATGTGGAGACAGAATATCAGATCTACAAGACAAGTTTACAGGCTGGGGATGTAACTCAGTGGAGTAAGTGCCTGCTTGGCAAGCACAAGGTCCTGAGTTCGATCTCCAGTTCTGCCACAAACAAACAAACAAAAAACAAATACAAGTTTGCACTTAGTGATCATCAAATGAAAGACTTCTTAAAAATAGCAAAGGAGCTAGGTATGGTGGTACGTGTCTATAAACACAACTCTCCAGAGGCTGAGGCAGAAGGATCACCATGAATTTGAAACCAGCATGGGCTACACAGTGAGTTTAATACTAGCCTGAACAAGCAAGGTGTTTGGAGCTGCTAGAGCTGGTTTTTGGTCATGGTGTGAGGGCAGGACAGAGCCAGAGTATCTCAAGCAGTGAAGCCACCTCAGCACTGAAAAAGACATCCTGCCGGGACAATTACAGTCCTTAGTCACTAGGCAACATTATCTCTTGTGATACTAACTTTGCAAAATAAACCCTCTACTGTTGAAGTCACTCCTCTTGCTCATCAGGCAAGAGGTAATTCCACTTAACCCCAGCTATTGTCTCTTGTCTTTATTTTCTAAATCCTCTCGCCAAAAGTTTTCTCCCTGGACCACTGAGAGACCACTGAGTAACAGAGCAAGGCCCTGTCTCAAAAAGGTAAAAGAAAAAAAAAAAGAGGGAGGCCTACGAACAATCAATCCAACAGCTGCTAGACACCCCAAGGAAGCATATACAGGATTAAATATAGGATAGCAAAAAGAACATTAGAAAAAAAACTTCACAAACCAGGCATGCTGATACACATCTTTAATCCCAGCTCTCAGGATGCTGAGACAGGAAGATTGCTGTGAGTTCACGGCTAGCCTGAGCTACACAGTGACTTCAAGGGCTGCCTGAATTACACAGAGAGATCTCATCTCAAAAATACAAAACAAACAAAAAAAGCATGCTCACAGAACAGAAAACTTCCCAAGCATACAGAACTTGACATACAGATTAAATAAGACATATACAACTTGCATATAATAATCAAGAATCCAGAATTTCAACATAAGAACAAAATCTTAAAAGCTTTAGAGAAAAGAAACAGATTACCTATAAAACACACCAGAATCACAGCAGACTTTCCAACACAAATTGTTCAGTAAAGGAGAGCATGAAGTATTTCAAGCCCTAAAAGAAAACATTTTCCAATCAAGATTAATGTACCCTGCAAAATTATCTTTCAAAATCAGTGGAGAACTAAGACACTTCTATAATAACACCTGAAGAAATTCATGACCATCAAACCCGGACTCTAAATTACTGTACAAAAAGACAATGAAAACAACAATTCCTAAGAATCCTAATAGAATGAATCCAACAAACAAGACAAGCAATTAAACATAGGGGAAAGAAAGGGAACCAACAAGAGGAAAATAATATGGTAAGAATAACACAGTACATACTAGCCATAGCCACCAACGTAAATAAGTGGTCTCAGTTCACCAATCAGAAGAAACATTGACAGAATGGATCAAGAAGCAAGATCCAACAATATGCTACATAAAAGAAATACATTTAATTCAAAAACAAATCCACAGACTGAAAGTCTGAAAGGATGAAAAATAATACTCTGTGACAGGAACCCAGAAAAAGACTGGGCTGGCTACCGTATTTGCAGACAAAATGGGTTTCAAACCATGACTGATCAGAAGAGAGAAAGGAGACCACTATAAACTTCGTAAGGGAACAATCCAAGAGAAAGAGACAACAATCATAAATATATCAAAAAAATACCAGTTCATACAACTATATAAAACACTAATGGATGTGGAAAATCAGATAGGCATTAATATAACTGTAACAGGGGACCGTAATACCCCACTGTAACAGATAGATCAACTAGAAAAATACCAAAACTGAGCCAAACCTGTGAACAAATGGACTGATTTGATATCTAGAGCATTCTAACCATTGCCACCACCACCAACAGAATACATACTCTTCTCAGCTGCACACAGGCATTCTCCAAACAGACCACATACTAGCTCATAAAACATGCTTAAGTAAAGGCAAAGAAATTTAAATTATTGCATATATATTATTAGACCAGAGTGCAATGAAATGGGAAATCAGTAACAATGGAAACCACAAAAACATAAACATATGGAAATTAAATAATTCTTTCTTGAACAACCAACAGTTCACAAACGAAACTGAAGAAATTAGACAATTTCTACAATTAAATGATAATGTCAATACAATATACTGGAACTTTTGGGACCCAATCAAAGCAATTCTACAATGGAAGTTTATAGTGGTGAATTTCCACATCTGAAAAACAGAGCAAGCTGAAATAAGTACATAGGTTGAACCTCAAGTTTCTAGAAAAAGATGAGCAAATTAAATTCGAAACTTGCTCAAGGAAAGAGATTACAAAGATCAAAGCAGAAATGAATGCAATGGAGGCTAAGAAAACAATATAAAGAAGCAATGAGGCAAAGAGCTGGTTCTTTGGAAGGTTAAATGAAATAGAAAAACTCCTACCCAATCTTATTAAAAAAAGAAAAGACTCAAATTCATGCAGGAATGAAAAGTGAAATCACAACAGACCTTGCAGAAATCCAGGAAATTATCAATTCCTACTTCAAGAATCTGGTTTTTTCAAATTTTTTTTTCTTCTTTTTTCAAATTTATTTTTAAAAATAGAAGAAGAAAAGCATATTAACAAACAGACATCCATTTAAAGAATCTGTTTTCTAGTAAGTTGGAAAATTCACAAGTGGACAAATTCTTAGATACATTATCAATTACCAAAGCTAAATCAAGAAGATAATAAAAATTCTAAATAACCCAATATCAATTAATGAAACTGAAGTAACTAAAAAGCTATTGTTATGGTTTGTGTCGAGATGTGGCCCCAAAAGCCTCATATAGTCATAGGTGGCGGGCTCTTCAGAGGCGGCTGAATCTAGATTCATGGTCCAATGCTGGGGTTAATGGTATGAGTGCTACAACCACCTTAAGGCAGGTATCTTACATACAATATAAGGGACAGAAAGAGGTTTGTCTCTCTCTTCTCTTGCTAGCTTTTGCTGTTTTTAGCTGCCGTGAACTCTTGTCCCTCTGCCATGTGCCAATCTGCCTTGGGGCCAACCAATTATGGACTGAAATCTCTACAAACTGTGAGCTAAATAAACCTTTCCTCCCTTTTTTTTTTTTTTTTGCGGTACTGGGGATCAAACTCAGGACCCTGCGCTTGCTAGGCAAGCGCTTATTCCACTGAGCTATATCCCCAGCCCTACCTTTCCTCCCTTAATTTATGGTTATTCAGTATTTTGTCTCAGCTATGAGAGAAACGGAACTAAAACAACTACCAACAAAGAAAAGTTTAGGTCCTGACAGATTCATTGCTGAACTCTGTAAGAAATTTAGAGATCTAATTACTACTCTTTGAACTCTCTAATGAAATTGAAAATGAAAAAATACTCCCTAACCGGGCATGGTGGCACACACCTGTAATCCCAGCACTTGGGAGGCCAAGGCAGGAGGATCATCTAGAGTTCGAGACCAGCCTGGGCTACAAAGTGAGCTCAAGGCCAGCCCGAACTGTATAGCAAGACCCTGTCTTAAAAAGAAAACAAAAAAAGAAAAAGAAAAAAGAAAAAATACTCCCAAAGTCATTCCTGGAAGCAAGCCTTACCCTGACATCAAAACCAGGGAAGAATCCAGCCAAAAAAGAAAGCTGCAGGCCAATCTCTTTAATGAAAATAGATGCAAAAGTTCTCAGTAAGAGACTAGCAAACAATGCAGCAAATCATCAAGAAGATTATACACCATGAGCAATTACAATTCACCCAGGAATGCAAGGATCATTCAACACATACAAATCAATAAATGAAGTAACATCATTTTTACAGAACCAAGAACAAAAACCACATGATCATCTCAACAGATGTTGAAAAAGCATTTGACACAGTCCAGCACCCATTTCTAATAAAAACCCTACAGAAAACAAAAATACAAGGTGTTTATCTCAATCTGACAAAAGCAATCTATGATACCAAGGTTATACTAAATAGTCAAAGACTGAAAACTTTCACTCTAATATCAGAAACAGCTGAGCATGATAGTGTACGTCTATAATCCCAGCACTCAGGAGGCTGAGGCAAGAGGATCACTGTAAGCCTGAGGCCAGCCTGGGCTACATAGTCAGATCCTGTGTCAAAAATCAATCATTTAGAACAAGACAAAAAAAGCCCACTATAACCTCTCCTGTCCAACTGTTCAATATGGTTCTGGAAACATTAGAGCAATTAGACAAGAGAAAGAAATAAAAGGAATAAGGATAGGAAAAGAAGAAGTTAAATTATTTTTTTGTGAATAACATGATATTCTACACAGGAAGCCTCAAAACCTCCACTAAAAGACTTTTAAAATTAACTAACTTCTATATGCAGCAGAATACAAAGTCAACACTCAAAAGTCAATAGTATTCCTGAACACAAATAACAAACTCACTCAGAAGAGAAATTAGGGAGGTAACATAGGCAATGGCATAAAAAAAAAAACTTAGGAATCAATCTAATGAAGGAAGTAAAAGACCTTTACAGTGAAAACCACATACACTATTCTGAAAAGGGAGATGGAAAAGGATATCAGAAAATGCAAATATCTCTTGTTCTTGGGTAGGAAGAACAAATATAGTGAAAATAGCCATATTTCCAAAATTGTTAGAGATTTAATGCAATCTTGATAAAAATACCAATAATATAACTTACAGAATTGGAGAAAATAATCCTAAAATTGATTTGGAACCAGAAGAGACCTAGGATAGCAAAAGCAATTCTAGGCAACAAAGGTGAGGTAGGGTTCATCACAATCTCTGACTTGAAATTATACTACAAAGCTTCAGAGATAAAAACAGAATGGTACTGGTACAAAAACAGACCCAAGGATCAATAGAACAGAAGATGCAGAAACAACTCCAAACACACTCAGCCACCTTATCTTTGACAAAGGGGCCAAACATCTTCACTGGAAGAAAGACAATCTCTTTAATAAATAGTGCTGGGAAAACTGGCTTCCCACATGCTGAAGAGTAAAACTAGACCTGTATCTCTAACCATTCACTAAATTAAAACTGAAATGGATCAAAGATCTAACTATGAAAACAGGAACTGGACGTGGTGGGCCACACCTGAAATGCCAGTAGTCAGGAGGCTGAGTTCAAAGTCAGCCTAGGCTACATAGTGAGTTCAAGGCAAACCTGAACTACACAGGGAGATTGTGACCCAAAAAAACAGAAAATTAAAACAAGAACACAGAATAAGTAAAACTCTTAGAAGACATAAGTGTAGGCAAAGACCTTATGAATAAAACCCTGACTGCACACAAAATATTACAAAGAATCAACAGCTGGTATCACACAATATTAAAAAGTTTTTCTACAACAAAAGAAACCACCAGCACAGTGAACAGACAAGCACAAAATAGGAAAATATTTTAGCAGCTATTTCTCAAAGGACTGATATCTAGAATATAGAGAACTCAAACCAGGCCCACACCAAATTTAAAGACCCAATCCAAAAATGGATTCAACAGAACAGAACTGAAATGGACACTTCTCAGATAAAGAAGTATAAATAGCAAATAAATATAGGAAACAATGTTCAACATCCCTGATCATTTGAGAAATGCAAATTAACACACCACTGAGATTCCATCTCACCCTGGAAAGAATGGCTATTATCAAGAAATCAACCAATAGCAAATGCTGGTGGGGCTGTGGGGGTTAAAAGTAACCCTTTTCCACTGTTGGTAGGAGTGTAGACTGGTGCAACCACTGGCAATCCGTGTGGACATTCCTTAAAGTAAAACAGAAGTTCGATCTGACCCAGCTGTTCCCCTCTGAAGTACCTTCCCAAAAGAGTTAAAAGCATCATACCACAGTGATATATGCACATCCACGTTTATAGCAGCACAGTTTGTAACAGCTAATTCTTGTAAACAACCCAAATGCCCACCAATGGATGGATGGGTAGAGAAAATGTGGTTTTTATATACAATAGAGCACTACTCTGTCACAAAGTATAAACCTGAGACATTTCTAGGTAAATGAATGCACCTTGAAAACATAATTTTAAATGACATAAATTGGGCACACGTTTAAATTTCACATTGTTTCTCTTGTGTGAGAAACCCCAGGGGTAAAAGAGGATCCAAATGAATGACAGATTGGGCAGCAGAAAGAAAATGTTCACATGGGATGGCAGGGTGGAGGGAATGGGAATGAAACAATAAAAACCAATGGGAAGAAACAGCAGAAATGTCCTGTGGCGTGAGAGGGGAAGAAGGGTTAAAAGTGTGTGTGTGGTGGGACAGTTAAAATATATGATGTACGAGTACAAAGTCCCTAGGATGAATGTGTTCAGTATGTATATCAAAAATGTACCAATAAAATTAATTCTTAAAAAGATAAAGAGATACAAAGTCCTCAAATGACTTCACTCTAATCAACCTCCATGGGAAATACAGTAATGGTCTCCTTTTACTGCCTGCTTATTTGACCACTTGTACAGTACTTTTTCTGACTAACAAAACTAAAATGTATCACTCAAGTATTTGGGGAAAAAAATGTCATCTCACATCGTGCTATAATTAACCTCATCAAACAGAAAATCAAGGCATACAGCATGGCAAGCTAGGTGTGGGGGCTAAGACAGGAGGACTGGGAGCCTGAGCACAGACTGGACTCAAGGGTGAGTTCAAGGCCACCCTGGACTGCACAGTAAGATCCTGTTTCAAAATCACGAGAGAACTGACAGCCAAGCTCCCCCAAGCCACAGCTCGCATGCTCACCCGGCAGGACTACATGCCGCTCTGCGTAGCTCCTGCAACAGCTGCCCTGCACTCTCCGGCTCCCGGCTGGCCGCCTGCAGCAGCGCCTTCCTCACTGCCAGCCTACATCTCTTTTGCCGTGACTCCGCCCGTGCCAGGCGGCAGAGGTGCTTGTATTTCTGCTGAAAGTAAGTGCAAAGTTGGGTCACCCTGGCGCTCCTGCTTTCCACATCTTCATCATCGTCAGACCTGGAAAATGAAGGGAAAGAAGTGAAAAACTGTTTACACTTGATGCTCATTGTCAGGGAAATGTAAATGGGGGTTCACAGGTTTGTAACTTTTCTGACATGTAAAAGCGATCCAGATCTGCAGCAAAACACCGTGTTTCAGCCAAAAGCAAGGCAAAAGAGACAATCCAGAGCTTTAAACTTAACTTTCTTAGTATGCCAACACACTAGGTCTAACTCCTAAGTGAACAGGGACTTGCAGGAAGTAATTTCTTTATCTTTATTTATTAAGGAAAGTATGAGCAGATGAATGCCAGTTATGTGGACTCACATACCATCACGCTGTAACATGTCACAGGGGAAACAGGGCAGTGAAAGCCAACAGCACACTGCTGAAGAACTGCCCTTTATATGTGCTAAGGCTTAACTAGTCTTTAAAGAATCTTGATTGTACGTACTGCAGAGTTCACATTCATTTTTCAGTGGCAACCACAGCCATATGCTAAACAGCTTTTCAGAGAGCAAGGATTAAGTACAGGTTTTCCCATCATGTGCTAATGTGATCAATTAGTGATGCTGAGTGTTCACCTGAATCTAGGCTCAACAGAGAACAGCTATGATTAATCAGCACTGTGTACCACCAGCAAGATTAAAGTCTTCACAGTTCTCTCTCTGTTTTTTCTTAAGACAGGGTCTCGCCACATACTTCAGGCTGGCTTTGAACTCACTATGGAGCCCAGGCCAACCTGGACCTCAAGTGCTTCTCCTGCCTCAGCCGCTTGGGTGCTGGAATTACAGACATGAGCCACCCCGCCCAGCAAAATGTTTGCAAATGTGACCTAATTTTCTATTGTTGGTCATGTACTACTCACCTGTGTTATTTTATCTTTTTTCTCTTCTATCATAAGTAAAGCACACACAATCTGCTCTTACAAATCATTGCTTTTGTTCTCTTAAAGTTGTTACTCCTCTTCCTTTCAGAGTAGCCTGTAACAGGATATTCTATACACTCTTTAAAATCTCTCCTACAAACATGACCTGTACAGTATAGTTTTACTACAGACAAATAGAAGGATCTTACTTCAACTTTCACTTATTCAACACTCACCATTTACTGTATGTATGTTACATTGAACACTAAGAAATACAGCAAAGTTTGCAATGAAATTTAGATAAGAGAAACACATTGCAAAATGAAATAAATAACTCAAAAAAGAGGCTAAATTTGATAACTAAAACAGCAGATCACAAAGACAAACACCTGAAGTATCTGAACACACACCAGAAAAATCTAGGAGTACTTTAAGTTTCTTTTAGATTCCCTTTTTTTTTCTTTTTTTTTTTTCCGGGACCGGGGATCGAACTCAGGACCTTAGTGCTTAGCGGCAAGCACTTAGCCCACTGAGCTGTACCTCCAGCCCTCTTTTAGATTCCCAACAGGAGGTGGTGGCACATGCCTGTAATCCCAGCACCTGGGAGGCTGAGGTGGGAAGAGCACTGAGAATTCTAGGCCAGCCTGAACTGCATAGTGAAACCTTGTCAAAACAAACAAACAAAAAAACTCCAGCCAGATTCCCAGGATCTATCCCCAGATCTACTTAAGTAGAATATCCCTGCGAGATGCCCCAGACTGTGAATCCTTATTTTGTGTTGTTTATCAAAGTCTCGCAGTAGATTTATATACTTAGGAATTGTTTAAGGCCAACAGGACTCTAAACACCTTCAGTAAGAGACAGACGGCAAGGAGTCCATGTGCATCATGGAAGCCAATCTACTGAAGTTCACTAGAAAGACTGTTGGGTGAAAGGCTCTGGAAAGGAGATGAGCACAGAAATAACCCTTGAAGAAACAGCAGAAGGCAAAGAAGAGAAAAAAGGGGGTATCTCACAAGGGTGAAACAGCGTAAGCCAGGGTCCAGAGAGAATTTCAAGACGCAAGTGTCAGGCAGTCTAATCTGGTTCAGTAGCAGATGCGTAGGGCACTGCTGGCAGGCAAAGTAAACTTGCTAACCCTCGAAGTCACACAAAACACTGACCATTATCGCACAAATGATAAAAACTTCTCTAGATTTTTAAGAGTAGGTCATAATAGTAATAGTACTGTGTATCAAAGATTGCAGAGGAATCCAAGCTAAACAGGAAAACAGGAAAGAACGGTTGGGAAACTTAGAAAATTCCAGGTAAGAAACGATGACTCTCAGCAGGCGGGAAGGAGCACAAATGGAAGGCAGGAGAAGTTATATGGATGTATAAAGATAAACTTATTAACTGGGGAAGGAAGATGGCAAGGAGCAGTAATTACCCAGCAGTTTCCATCAGTGAAAACTCAGGAAGGTCAGTGGTACCATTTAGAAAATACGAAAGCAGAGTAAGAGCAAATCTGGAACAAAAAATGAATCTTGTTTCAGACAAAGGTATTCCTTATTTTTATTTTGGCCATGCTGGGGATAAAACCCTGGACTTCACATATGCTTGACAACTGTGCTACACTAAGCCACTACACTGCCAACCCAAAAGTAATGTAAATACAAAGAACTAAAAAACATGTACATGTCCAAATTCAAAGACCCAATCCAGAAATAGGCATCTGAGATGAATACACACTTCTCAGATAAAGAAATACAAATGGCAAATAAATACATGAGAAAATGTTCCACATCCTTAGTCATTCGAGAAAGGCAAATAAAAACAACATCGAGATTTCATCTCACCCCAGTAAGACTGGCCAGTATGAAAAAGTCATCCAATAACAAATGCTGGAGAGGCTGTGGAGAAATAGGGACTCTATTACACTGCTGGTGGGAATGCAGACTGGTGCAACCACTGTGGAGAGCGGTTTGGAGATTTCTCAGCAAACTAGGTCTAGAGGTTCCTTTCAAACCAGCTATTCCCCTTCTGGGTATTTTCCCAGAAGATCTGAAAACATCATATCACTCTGATATATGTGCACCCATGTTTATAGCAGCACAATTTGTAATAGCTAAAATGTGGAAGCAACCCAAGTGTCCATCCACAGAAGACTGGATTAAAAAATTGTGGCATTTTTATATAATAGAATATTATTCAGCTATAAAGAA
>PVLD010016741.1:0-44014 GCA_004027595.1 Dinomys branickii | reverse complement strand
GACTTTTCCACGTCTCGCCCCGGCAGCCTGGTCCGCCCTACCACATCTCCCCCGGCATCTCAGAGAAATACGCCCAGTTTAAACTTCCCAGCTGAGGTCCCGGTATTCACGCTCGCCAAGTCTGTCTCGAGCTGGTGGTGTTTATCAAAGAGGCTCGCTCCCTTGCTGCTCACCTGGTCGCCATCTTCCCCCAGTCCTAAACTCTTTATCTGATGCACATACATTTTTTCCTTCTTGGAGTTACATAAATGCTTTTAAACTAAAAATTGTCATTACTATTTACATTAAAACAATAGTGTGAATACACTTAACTGTATTCCCCTTGAACTGTACCCTTAAAATGGCCAAAATGGTAAATCTATTTTTGTTAATGTTTTTGTTTTTTTAACCACAATTCTTAAACAAAAGAAACCATAACATTACTTGAAGTCATTTAAAGTTCTATACTATAATCATCTGCTGTACAACTTTTATTTTCTCTGTCATAAGTCCTTCCTGTGTTTTCATATTGGCTTCCTTTTGATGGAATTGCTCCCAAACTTTCAGTAAACTATAAAATTGCAGTCAGTGCAACCCAAGTACCTCAGTCCCCTCGTTTCGTTCTGTTTCGTTCTGCACTTGTGTTTTCCCTTGAAAACTCTCCTTCTGGCGTCCTCCGCAGGCTTACTCTATCTGAGCAGGACCTCCACTCCGATCTCACTTTACTTTTCTACATTGGATTTCTTGCTTCCTGAACTCCAATACTTTTTTCTTGCCTTGCCTCTTCACTGATGAAGCACTTATTTGAAGAAATTCTGAAGAACTCTCTACGGGAAGTCATTTTCTTGTGCTCATGAATGGCTGTGCTGAGGCTCAGAAGAATAACACCCCAAGTGTGATGCTTTAACACACAGACCTGCATTAGCGACCTGCCCATTTACAACATGTGGACTCACGACCTGCACACAGACTTAGGACACAGGGACAGAAGCAGCGCTGGGGCTGCACGGTGGCTTCTTCTATGAGACAGCGCTGTAGTGTTACTTCTGCTGTACATTACAGTGCTGCATGTAAGAGTTATTCCAATAAAAGCCAAGTCATCAGGTGGGAGTTTCCTTTGACCATTTCTTTGTTCTGAATAGTGTAATGTACTTACTGTACACAGTTCGTCATTTAGCAACCAGTTCATTTTGCAGCCTGGTCATAGGAACAGACTTCGATCGTTAAATGAGGAATGTCTGTATTGAGTACTTGGAACTGAAACTATTCTCGGAGCTAAGGTCCCTCTGATCTTTTCTTGCTCTTTTACCTCTTCCGGAGGACAAAGGAGTTCTCTCTGACGTTCCCTTATGTGACTAAGGGAAGGTCTCCCAGAAGCAAGGCCATTATCTTAATACCATCTGTAATAGTTGAGATGTCTCCCCACACCTCAGTTGCTCATAGGCAGGGGTTCTGAACTGTGATCGGATTATGGGACCTCGTACCTGACTTGCTGTTAGGAGGAGGTGCCTGGCTAGAAGAGGGGGGTCACTGGGGCCAGAGCCTGAAGGGCCTTAGCTTGACTCTCTCTGCTTCCCAGCCACCATGCCATGAACAGCTTCTCCTCTGCGTGCCCCTCTGCCCTGCCACCCTGCCTTGGAGCCAGCCAACTATGGACTAAAGCCTCTACAGGCTGTGAGCTAAACAAACCTGTCCTCCATTAACCTGCTGCTGTCAGTTACTGTTTCCCAGTTATGAGGAAAGTAAGGCACTAACCTTCTAATCTCACCTAACAGGGAACATGACTCGCAGGAAAGAAGACAGAAATTGACCCCACTCTGAGCGCCGCAAGAAACTTTGTCCTGGGCTATTGTCTGCTTTTCTGGGTGATTCATCTCCCTGAAAAGTCATTATTCTACACCCCTAAAAAATCCCAAGTTCTCCTTTCTTTCCACAGTTTGCAACGCTATTTAAGCTTCAACCATCTGGCACTTGTTCGAGCCTATGTCCATGTACATAAATAAAGCTGTATGCCTTTTCTCCTGCTAACCTATGTATTGCCACATTATTTCAGCAGACCCAGTTTCTGAAACTTTAAAGGACAGAGACAAAGCTCCTTTTGCCTAACAACTGAAAATGTCCTGTTCTTCCCTTCCTTGATTACTAGTGTGGCCATGTATAGAAGTTTAGATTGTAAATAATTTTCCTTCGGAATTTGGAAGGCTTTACTCTATTGTGTCTTCCATGGTTTCTGTTGACACTGTGCCATCTGACTCTTAAGATTTTATATGCTATTTGTGGTGCGTGCATTTTGCTTTCTGCTTTTTAAAGTTCCTTTGTGCTTAGGATGATGTGCCTTGGGTCTTTTCTTTTTGTTCAGTTTTCTCATCATTTATATTATTTGTGGTTTTTCAGCTTGCTTTCTTTTGTTTTGTTTCTGGTACTGGGAATCAAACTCAGGACCTTGTGCTTGCCAGGCAGGCGCTGTGCTGCTGAGCTATATCTCTGGCCTGCTATTTCAGCTTTGAAACTTGTATCCTATGGTTCCAAGAAAACTTGTTTTTTCCTGTAATTATGTCCTCTATTTTTTTTGGATTTTCATTTTTCAGAACTTTTATTATTTAGATATCTCTTGATAATATTATCTTCTCTTTACTTTTTTTCATACCTTATCTTTGTGTATTAATTTCTGGAAATAATATTTGATCTTTAAGCTGGAGATGGCATGCTAGTAATCCCACCATATCAGTAATTCCACCTGTGTGGGAGGCTGAGGCAGGGGGATCTCAAGTTTGAGACCAACCTGGGGAGCTTAGTGAGACTATCACAAAATTTAAAAGGGCTGAGGATGTAACTCGGTGGCAGAATACTTGCTTAGTATGGCTTCAATCCCCAGAACTGAAAAAAAACAATTGGAACTTTATATTTCAAGTCTTCTTTTGAATTTTTCCATGGTTGTTTGTTATCATGCAAATTTATTTTAGTTTGTAAAAGAGAATTATTTTTCTTCTCAAGGATTTCAAAGTTGTTGAGTTAGAGGCTTTACGAGTGAAACTGGAGTGCAACTGACTAACTGAAGTAGAAGAATTAGGACCCCTAAATCTAGTTGCTAGTACTTCTTTAGACAAATAAATTTCACTCAAGAATCCTCCCATAAGTGAAATAAATCGGACCCACATGTGTAAACATCGCATCGTCTCCCTGGTGTAAGAACATGAAAGGGTAAGGAAAACCCAAAATGTACAATAGATAATAAGAAAGGGAAAGACACCGCTCAAAGGAAGGAACAACTGGGATGAGAGAAGGAAGAGTACTAAGGCAAATCACATACATGTGGGTCAGTGCATACTGCACTGTTGGTGTCTGATGGTCTGTTGAGGGCAGCAGTTAATGATTAAAAGGTTGTTTTTTCTTTTTACTTTTTTTACCATTTTGACCGATTTTGCCTGCTTTTATCTGGTAATCTGAGCAATTTATGTGACGACTACAGTTCCAATAGTGAATTCCTACAATCCTGCCTAGTGCCACTATATATTGTCTCTAATATTCTTTTAAATTATTACTTATTCTCTTTAATGATTTGATCTATCTTCTGTTCTTACATCTGGTAAGCTGAGAAACTTCGTTGAAGATAACAAAATGTGGTATAACAACCACTGTTAATCCCTATCATGTGGTTAGAAACCCTGTATCATTTTTAATGTCCTTGCTTTGTGTTGTTTGCATTTTGCTATTGTTCCTTTTCTTTGGTACTATTTTCTTTAAAATAAAATAAAGAATCCTCCATTCCCTTATTTAGGAAATATAGGCCTCACCAATAGCATAATATGTTGTTGTATTTATATATGTAATATATTTTTTCACAAATCAGATTATGCACAATGTTTTCTAAAATTTCTTTGTTCCTAGTACTATACCTAAGACATCTTCCCAGGTCTATGAGTAAGAATGTATATGTGCAGGGATATAAATAGCTGCCTACAATTTCTTGTTGTCTGTCAGCCAGTACTAGTGGACGGACATTGGGATATTTCCTCTTCCAAAAGAGGAAACCTATCCCAATGTTTCTTGCACTTGTGTCTGTATCTTTCTGTACTTATGCAAGATTAACTGTGAGACATATTACTAGAGGTGAAACCATTGGATCAAATGGTGTGCATGTTTCCGCTTTGTCAGTGTTGCTGTTATAGCTTGGATCCAATCTCCTGCCTCAGGTTTTCTGTTATACAGAGGCACCCTGATTTAATCAAACAGTCATCTACTATTAGACCTCCATGTTACTCCTAGTTTTCCAAAGGCTACACCCTCTTCTTTTATGTTGGACTCCCCAAGAGGCCAAAGAACAGTAGGTGAATCGCACAGACTTTCCACAGAGAGTCTTCATAAAAACCTAAGGTTTTCTTCTCTGTCTTTCATAACCCCAACTACTGTAATCACATTTCATTTCATTTTTGTTAATTTGATCTTAAATCCTCTCTGCCATTTTACATGTCTGTTAGAATGCCAGTGCCCAAAATGGACATGTGTTTGAACGGTGTGGCCAACTCTAAATTTAGCAGAGGGATACTTCCCTAGCTCTTAGATGTTGGAGACCTGTTCATATATTTCACTATCACAGTTAGCTTTGTGAAACCACTCGCTCTCAACTGCCAGCTCATACTCAGCCAGTGGGCCCAGGCCATCAAATTCATAAAGCTGAAAAGAGTATTTAACATGTTAGATGAGAGAAAGAAAGATCATGTGATTTTGGAACATTAGACCAAAAGATAAAAATGATCAGTAATACCACTGTAAGTTTTGTATTTATTTTTTTTTAAGAAGTGGGAGGTGGAGATGATTTAACTTAACACCTAGATGTTGCAACATTTTAAATTACTGTATACCTAATATTGGCAATCTCATGAAATTGCTGCCCAAAAATTTTTGATGCTTTTTTTTACTGAAAAAAATTAATGTTTCACTTTTCAAAGCTTCTTCCCTCCCAGGTTTGGCCAAGGAAAATTCTTTCTTGGCAAGGTTGATTCCTGGTCCTCATTAAAGTGTTAGTAGATTGGGTAAGAAGAAGAAGCTTTAATTAACATCTTGGAAATGCTGGAGAGCTGGAAAAAAGACTGGTCTCAAAGATGAGAAGAGCTACTGATAAAAGCAAAAGCCAATGAGCCTTGGTTAAAGGGGTGAGTTTAGGACATTTGTAAAGGAGAGAAAACAAAAGAAATTGAATTAGCTGCTGTGCTGGAAAGCACATGCTTCAAGAAGTGTTGTCATGTGTTAGGCATGTTGCCTCACTTTGTTTGAGAGATTTAAATAAAATTAAAGTTTGCACCACCCATTTGGTACTGGAGCTATATCCCAAGCACTTTTTATTTTTTATTTTGAAAAAAGGGTTTTGCTATGTTGCACAGTCTGGCTTTCAACTTGTGACCCTCCCTGCCCCAGCCTCCTAAGTAGCTTGGAGTGTACCACAGGTCCTCCTGATAAATGTCACAGACTCCCTACAGGTTACCACAACTCATGTTAAGTCTACAGAACTATGGTACTCACCACAGTGAAGATTACAATCATGTCATTTGACTGGGCAATACTGGTATTATAATTTTCAGTTCTGAGCGCCACATTTTTACAAGTTTCAGAGGTATGAAGTATCTCTGACTGAGTGGCTTGATCAAGATAAGTTTATTTTGTAATTCTGAAGGCTTGGAGTTGGAGCTCAAGGTGTTAGTAGGGCTGGTACCTCCTGAGATGTTTCTCCTTGGCTTTATGTAGAAGTCATGGGCTCCATATGGCTTCGCATGCTCATGCCTTTTGGTGTGTCTCACCATTTTGTAAGGGCACTAGTTATACTGGGGCCACTGTACCAATCTCATTAATGACCTCTTTAAAGACTATATCCAAACACACTAACCTCTGGAGGCACTAGAGGTTAGAATTCCAACATACGAATTTGGTGGTGGTGGTGGTGGGAACACAATCCAGCCCTTTACACATGGCTACTGACAAGTTCACTCTTCATTCTCATTTTAAAATTTCCTCAATTTTATTGCTGACTCTTTAAGACTTAGAACCAAATTTCTTATAATCTGTAAATATTCTCCACACCTTCATTAAATTACTGTTAAAAGTGGTAAATTAATTTGGCTGATATACACTGTTTCTTCTCATATTCCACTCAGAGGTATTGAAAATACTGGCCAATGGCACACCAGTAGTTCTCAGCTACATGGGAGACTTAGGAGGATTACTGTCTTGGTTACTTTTCTCTCACTGCTGAGACAAAATACCCAACGCCCAGAATTAAGGAAGGAAAGGTTTATTTAGCTCACAGTTTGTGGAGGTTTCAGTCCATACCTGGCTGGCTGCAAGGCAGAGAGGCACATGGCAGAGGGCAAACGTTCCTGGCAGCAGAAAACAGCAAAGTAACAAGAGCAAAGGGAGGAGCAGGGCACACAGCCTCTTTCCTCCCTTACACTGTATGTAGGGTGGGTGTAGCACTCACACCCAGAACCCTAGTATTGGATCATGCATCAATCACAAATCCTAGAAGCCCGCCCTATGACTGCATGAGGATCTGGGGGGACATCCAGACACAAACCATAACAATCACGTAAGCTTATGAGTTCAAGACCAGCCTGAGCAACACGCTGTAGACCTCATTTCACAAACAAATAGGTAGAAAGATGATAGATAGATAGATAGCATCTCAGCCTATCAGGTAAGATCAAGTATGTATAAAAGTAAGTATTTAGATTCTATTAGTTTTTAATGTGAAAAATGACATAAGGTGTTAGTTAGTCCTTTAGGGTGAAGGGGTGTATATGTAAGGAAGTGAAATAATTTTCTTTTCTGAAAAATAGGAATCTGGACCAGACAATCTCTCAGGTTTCTTCCAGTTCTAAAGTCCTACAATTCTGTTTTGAGGACAATAAAAGTATACTTTAAAATATTGGATATGTGCTATAAATAACGGGCATGTAGGAAAAGCAGAGTTTGTTGAAGAAAGAATAGCATTTAATCAATGCTGATTGTCCAAAAAAGAACAGATAGTAAATTTCTGCAATACTCAGATAAATATCAGAGTTTTACAGTGTTTTACACATTATATTTGTTCATACTCCCCAAGCTCATGTGGAAGTCTATTCACGTACTTTTCAGCAAGTGAGGATTACATAGTAGATCTGCCAATCCCTAAAATTAGTTTTTAAAAATACCTTGTATAAGTCAGAAAATATGGCTCATATTTTTGAAGGCTAAAGACAAGCTAATATTTTACTTTTCTTTTTTAAAGATAAGGACCAACTATCAGGGAAAAGTTGTGAAAATGTAACAGTAATACTTAGAGGTTGCTTTCTGCGGTGAATCATACTCTGAAAGACTTTCATATGCTGCCGGGGCTCATTTCTGGCATCAAGTTGAAATTACTTTAGCATGAATAATTTTTAAACGAAACATATTTTGATGGTGGAAAGGAGCCATATTGGATTTTATCTGGTTATTAAATTCAAAAAATGCCTTGTATCAAGAAAGTGGATATTGTGTCCAGCATTATTAACATATTCTATTTGGAAAAATGACACTGTTATTCATGTGAAAACAGATGTGGGTCTAGATAAGTTCTTTCAAAGGTCTCAAACATGTACACATGAAATTATAGGAATTAATTATATTTCAAGCAAGAGCTTGGTGCCCCTTCTGCTATATAGGGGATGTTTGGGTTATCTACTACTGCATAACAAACTACCCCAAAATGTAGTAGCTTAAAACAAGGATTGGCATACTGTCTTAGTTACTTTTCTTATTATTGAGACAAAATACCCAACACCCAAAGTTAAAGGAGAAAAAGTTTATTTGGCTCACAGTTTGTGGAGGTTTCAGTCCATACTTGGCTGGCTCCAAGGCAGGGTGGCATGGAAGATGGGCATCACAGAGGAGAAACAGCTCATGGCAGGCAGAAGGCAGCAAGCTACAAGTGACAAGCAGTGAACCTCTTTCTATCCCTTGTATCCTATTCAGGCTTCCTACCCTTAGGGTGGGTAGCATTCACACCCAGGGTGGGGCAGCCCTAATCCTAGCATCACACCATGAATCCTTGATTCCAGTATCACACACCCTAGTCCAGCCACCTCCAAAAGCCCCACCTACAACCACATGAGGCCTTGGGGGGACACTGAGACACAAGCCATAAAACACACACTTTTTCTGTGGAGGCCCAAAGAGTAGACACATGGGCCACATGCTCTTTGTTGCAAAAACTGTGTTGTTGTGACTCAAAAATAGCCACAGACAAGTCTAACCAGACGGATATAGTTATGGTTCAGTAGAACCTTGTTTACAAAAAGGCGCAGTGGCCACAGGCTATAGTTTAGCTCTTGCTTTCATTGAGGCTCATAATACTGTGGTTCCTATTTAGGACAGGCCTCCCCGTGGGCATGACCTATCTCCCTCTCGATGGTTGGGTGGATTGGTCTGCATGTGTGCAGTCTGTGGGAGAATTGGTGGGGGTCAACTGGCCCTCACTGGCCTCACTCACCTGTCTCGCAGTGGTCAGGGTTTTGGCCTCAGGTTACCTCCCCCCAGCCTCGGTGGAAAAGCAGCTTGGGGTTTCTCATGTGGTAGTTAGCTTCTGTTGGGGTGGCGTGGGGTACAAAGGCATAGCTTCAAGACCTCCTTGAAGCCTCAGGTAGGAAGTCACACAGTGTCACTTTCTACTCCATCAGTCAGTGTCACAGGTATAAGAAAATAGACAATTCCTCTTGATGGGAAGGACTCAAAAATTTGTGGCCATTATTAGGCCACTATGGGCAGCCAACTCTGTCAAAGTAGAGTGCATTGATTCTTCCAAGACTTTTTCCAAAAACTTTCCTACCTTAAAACCTCGCTCATCTCGTGTTTTCCCTGTCAACTGTGCCTTGTTTCTTTTCCATGAAGAGTGGTATTTGAAAACTAAGATCTGAAGAAAAAAGAGAGGAAGAAACCCTAAGATCTAGATGCTAAATGTGCTCACTGGGATTCGCTCTTTCCAGGTCTTCACGGTAAACAGATATAAACATATATATACTTTTACATATGCATAATATAACCAATCCCAGAACATACAGATGATTCTGATTTTCTCCTTTATCATTACCCTTCCAAATAGCAGCAATTTTTTATTTGGTATTTTGAGACAAGGTCTCAATATGTTGTTCAGGCTGTCCTTGAACTCATTATGTAGCCCAAACTGGCCTCAAAATCGAAATGATCCTCTTGCCTCAGGCTCACAAGTGCTGGGGTTAAAAATTATGCTCCACCATGCTGGGCTAATTTGGTTTTTTAAGACAGGGTCTCACTAAGTAGTTCAGGCTGGCCTTGAACTCACTACAAACACCAGGCTCATCTCAATCACAGAGATCCTCCTATCTCAGCCTTCATGTGCTGGGATTACAGGTGTGCACCATCATGCCTAATGTTCTTTGCGACTATTATCCTCAGCATATTTACACATTTACAATTGTTCAATTTCCTTACATGGAACTAATTTCCATTGCTGCTGCCACCTTTCCACACACACACACACGCCTTCCTCCCACCCTGCTGTGGCTTCACCACATTCTGTGGTGGGGCTGTATTGCCACCTCACCGTCGCATTGACTCTGGTCAGCCCACGGCACTGTGCGCCTGGCCACCGCTCTCTCTGTGCATCCAGCTGCTCCCAGCTGCCCACACAGATCGCTGGATTAAATATTGAAGGAAAGAAATAATGGATGCATTTTCTTGACTTGTTCTCTTGATCGTAAGGGTCAGGGACTACATGATACCAATTCAAATAACTGCAATAAGAGGTCCTAAAATGTTTCCGTGTGTCTAAACCTACAATAACTATCACAACACATGCGTTACCAGTGATACAGTTGCTATGTAATTGCTACTGTTGGTTAATCCACGTCATTGTTTTATAGCAGTTCTTTTGTTTGGGTGTTAAAATGTTTATTCTTCCATATAAATCATCCAACACCCTGTCTTTATATTTATCTCCTTGTACTAAGCATGCTAACCAAAAGTTCTTGCCATGTGCACAATCTTCCTGAAAAATCAGTCTATTAAACTCTGCTTAATAACAACAAATTCCAGTTTTACAGAAGCCAAACTGATTAGACATTAACAAAAAGTCATCAATTTGTAATTTGATCAGGACACAGTTCTGCCTGGTTCTCTACCCAGGCACCCTCCAGTGAGCTCCTTGACCCTGTTCATGCTGCCAGCATCTTGCCACTTTCCACCCGGGGAAATGGACAGGGTAGGTGTGCAATGGACAGCGTAGACATGCACGGAAGTTAATGCATTGATGCCAAAGGTTGCACTCTTTTAAATTTTTACATGCAATTCATGCATGTTATCTAGAAAAAGTCAGGGAACAAGAATTTGAAGAGAAAAAATGTTATGTTCTGTTGTTATGGACTTTCCTAAAATGGAACACTAGGCATTTAAAGGTTAATGACCTAGAATCAGCCTTTAGCAAATAACAGATGGAAGTTGTGGAAAAATATCCAATTTATTGCCTCTTAACTGAGATAACTCTAAGGAATATTCTTCGCAGTCTCCCAGAATTCCCATAAACCCCACTTGCCCAGTAAACTGCTCCAGAATGAACGCTTTATTGGCTCCCTTGCCCTTAAAGTGCTCCCATGAGCAACCTTCTGAATGAACATCGGTTGTGAAATATTTGCCTCCAAGTTCCCATGGAGCAAATACTTGAATAACTTACAATCAGAAGGACCAGTTGTCTTGGTTACTTTTCTTATTACTGAGACAAAATAGCTGACACCCAAGTTAAAGGAGAAAGCGTTTATTTCAGCTCACAGTTTGTAGAGGTTTCAGTCCATCATCACCTGGCTCCAAGGCAGGGCAGCATGACAGAGGAGAATCAAAGAGGAGAAAGGTTCATGGCAAGAAGGTAGGAGACAGCAAGCAGCAGGCAGCAGCAGCAGCAGCAAGAGCTAGCCTACCTTCCCCTTTTATCCCAAACATGCTACAACCCTACTGATTGATGCCGCCCATACCCAGGTGGGCTTCCATTGTTTACACCCTGAATCCCAGCAACACATCCTTAATCTCTACATTTACACACTCTAATCTGGCCCTCTCTGAAACTCGCCACAACGTGAGGCTTGAGGGGACACCTAGATGCAAGCCATAGCCCCAGCTATTGTTTCTGTGTGCTTGGCACCCTTTTGCACCCTCTTCAGGCAATGATCCTCTTTCTGTACACTCTGCTATCCCACACTGGGACACATACACACTCAAACTTTGAGGAACTACCTGTCAGTTTCCTTCTCCCTAGAAGGTACATATACCCCATGTGTTGGTTTGGGGATATTTACAAGGGGAACAATATAATACAGGACACATATTTCACAAGATTATAATAGTCACCCAAAGAATGATATACAAAAGAGGGCAGGAAATCTGTCCACACACTAAGACCAAGACACTAGCCAAGGGCCTGGATCCCACGGAAATGTCCTGCCTGAGTCCAGCTGAAGACAAAGAGCTCATACCGTTGCCTCCCACAAGTCTAACTGGAGGCCTGGAGCCTGTAACAGTATCTCATGCAGGCCTGTTTCACAGACCTCCCCTGGGAAGTTCCAAAGATCAGTGATGGAATCCAGTAAGCCTGTGCCAGCGGGATGAATGATCTACACTGCACCAGGAAGTGCAATCAGAATAAGAACCAGAGCTCTGCCAAAAAGCACCACAGCCATCCTCAGCAACAGTGAGGTCCAACTCCTCTGATGGTAAAGACAGCTGAGTGCCCATGCAGGAAAGCCAGTGCAGCAAGCTTCTCCATCTTCCGCTATGGAGCCAAGAAGCGATGCTCAAAGTGAGGACCAGAGCTCCCCGAAAGTGAACTGAAGCTGTTCTCAGTGCCAACAAGATCCTCAGCTCCTTGAAGGATGAAAACAGCCAATTTCACTGGTCAGCATGACAAGCTCCTCCAAAAGAACCAACAGTTCCTTACAGCTTCTACCAGCTCCCAACAGCCCTTTTCAGTTCCCAACAGCCTTTTCTCAGCTCCCAACAGCCTTCTTCTCCTTCTCCAGTTCTGCCTCTTACGCTGCTGGCAACAATCCCCAGGTGGGCCCCCCACACCCAACACCATGCTTACTCAGTTCAGCTGGTGATTATAAGTTGACCACCAGTTGTCAATCCACCACATCCCACAACTGTTCAGTCACAGTCTCCTACCTTTTCCAGGAGGTTGGTATAGGGCTGTGGTGTCAAACCTATGGCACATGTGCTGCAGTGGGCTATTTGTATCACTGAAAGTTTTAAAAGGTTCCTCACTGCTGTTAGATAGCTTGGGCCAGATAAAACTCTTACCCTTGAACTTTATGAAGACATTGAGGACAGAGAATCTCTTTTGATCTGAGTTTTCCAAGCCGGGATTATAAGTTTAAATTTGTGTCTGCCCCTCACATTCTCCCTCCACAAACCACAAGGAGGAAGGCCTGCCCTCTGTAGAAGTGGTTGAACAAATACAGGGAAATGCCAGAGGGAGGAGGGAGAGACAAGACCTAGCAATGTGTTCTGAGTCAGCAGAGTTCTAGAAGCCAGATGCAGTGCTATAAGCCCGCTCATTTATTTTTAGTTGGATTTTTAAACACTTGCAACCAAACAAAATGTTATACACAAAAGTTGAAGAACAAACTCGAAATCTGACCAGAATGCATTCTGACTGAAGCCCCTGCGAGCACCCCAGCAGCACCTCAGTGCTTGGGTCATGGGCATCAGTGGGAGCCGGTTCTGTGTCTGGGGTGCTCCATGGCTCAGGGCTACAGTACAGGTCCCAGTGCACCAGAGGGTTCTGTTCATAAAGGTTAGGGCTTGCCCAATCCAAAGGGTTTCCAAAAGAAAAGAGAAGATTCTGTTCTTAATTTTCTCCTTATGCAAGGCATCAGGGGAGATTACAGTGGGAATGGAAGTACTTTTTGCTAGGGGTTGGGTAGAGTAAAAACCTATTTTTTTCATGAGAGGAGAAGGTTTAGGGAAATTTAGTCAAGTGTGAAAGGGGATTTTTTTTCCAAAGCCTTTAATAAATGTGTCTGGGAGAATCAAAACAATCTGTCTTCGGGCCAGTTCCATGTGAATGTCTCAGAAAAAATCTAAAACTAAAATTAATCTGGAACTGAGACTCTATCTCCTAAATACGATCTTTCTTTAATGCTATCAGCATGTCACTGCCATTTCTGCCGTTCTCGCTAAACCGAAACTGAGGGGTTAGCTCAATGATTCTTTGCCTTGTCTTCCTTTAAATCCAATTAATCCCCGGGTTGTGCCTGTTTCATGTTCTGCCTGTTGGTCTCTTGTTTCCCACTCAGCTGCCACTGCTTCTGCCCACGCCAGCATTGTAAGAGTCACTGCTCTGACCCGTGCATTCGCCCACCATGCCGCAACCTCTCTCCCTCACCCGTGTTAATCCATCTTCCACTTCGAAGGCCATCTTTGTTCTGTCATCAGGACAGGTCTGTCTGTTACTTCCTCCACCCTCAACCCCCACAAAGCCCGCAAAGTACCCTGGAGATCTGGTTATATCTTCCCAGCAAACGTCCAACTTTCTTATGGTATTAACAGAACTGTTTTTAGGAAACCACCTTTCCCCAAGATGATTTGAGTGGAATTACCCCCACTTCCCACCTCAGAGTGATGGATGCCCTGACTGGTATCCGCATCCCTACCCACAGAATTTTAGGGAATGCACTTAACCCACACCGAAACCACACAGAGCCCAGCACCCACCTGCTCTTAACCCGCACCTAAACTGCATAGAGCCCAGCATCCACCTGTCCAAAGGAAATGGCCAGTGTGGGCATGTGAGGCAGGCAAACCCAGTCAGAGAAATCCACTAGTTTACCCCACTGTGATCGGACCAGATTGAAAATTAAGCCTGCACAAGGACAAGGGCAGTCAGTGGATCCAGGGCTGAAGTATGGAGACATTATCACCCCATGAGTAAAATTTTCCTTGGGACTGGGCATGGTGGTACACACCTGTAATCCCAGCACTTGGGAGGCTGAGGGAGGATGATCACTGTGAGTTCAAGCCAGTCCAGGCTACATAGGAAGTTCAAGGCCATCCTGAAATGCACAGCAAAATGAAAAAAGAAAACAAAAAATGCCCCCAAAACCTGTCCTTAGAGTGGAGATGAACTCTGAATTTCACCACTGCAGAAGCAAATAATTCTGGTTTGCTTCCATTGCTTATAGGTGAAAGATTCTTAGCTCATATTCACACCAGCTACGGCACCGTTGCACGTGGAAGAAAGGCGAAGTCCCCAACACAGCTTGAAGCATGTTTGCTCGTGCTGCCTGGCTCTAGACACAGAGGCCAATGTTTAACTTCTGTCTATGCCATTTCCTCTTCCTGAAACCCTCAAAGCTCTGACACACCCAATAGTTTGCTTCTTATTCTGCTTAACCTTTAACTTTCTGCTCAAAAGCTTTGAGGGGCCTTCAAACTGACCAGATCCCTTCGTTACTCACTTGTTTGTTTATTCTGTTTGGGGGTTTTTGGTTTTTTGGTTTTTTGGGGACAAGTTCTCACTGCGTAGTTCAGCCTTGCCTTGAATTCACTATGTAGCCCAGGCCGGCCTCAAACTCACAGCAGTCTTCTTGCCTCAGCCTCCCAAGCGCTGGGATTACAGGTGTGGGCCACCGTGCCCTACCTGTTATTCACCCAGGAAACACACTATTTCAGTAATGATAAGTAGAGAAATTTCGTATTTATCCATGAGATTGTTTTACCAGTGTCGTCTCTCTTAACTGCATCGTATGTAGGAAACTGTCTTTCTGCGCACTAGTTGCTCTTCCTTACACACAGTAAGTGCTTGACTGTTGTTGATTCATTTGAAAAGCCAGAGGAAGACATTCTCTTAGCATAATTTCAGTTAATGTCACACTTTAGCAAATAATGACTTGACTTGAACGTGAAAGGGAACAGAAAGTCACAGTGAGTATCACTGGTTCACTGACAATGTGAGAATGGGTTGGTAAAATGTATTTTAAACTCACGTAGGTGTGGCAGTACACACCTATAATCCCAAGTACTTAGGAGAGTAAGCAGGAAAATCTCAAATTTGAGACTAGTTTGAGCAGTTTAGCAAGACCCTGTCACTAAAGCAGGAAGAGCCGAGAATGTAATTTAATAGCAAAATGTTTGCCTGAGCTCAATCCCCACCGCAAGACACACAAAGAAACAAAAAGAAAATCATTCAAGAAGAAATTTCCCAGTTATATCCAAGCAATTCACAAGAGTAGGAAATTTTAAAAACAGATCTATCAGAGGCTGGGCATGGTGGCGCATGCCTATTATCCCAGCCCTTGGGAGGCTGAAGCAGGAGGATCACTGAAGTCGAGACCAACTTGGGCTACATAATGAGTTCAAGTCCAGTCCACACTGTCTAGTGAAATCCTGTCTCAAAAAAGAAAACAAAAAAAAAAGATATCTTAGAAACATGTATTATTTTCTTAGAGAATAAAGGATATCGTCAGCAGCACAGCCAGCGCCTGGGCCTGAGTTCAAGTGCCAGCACAAAAACAAATCCACAAACAAGAAACACCTCTGTATGTTAGAGGGGTATAGAAGATTAAATATTGAATTTGTTTGAATATAACCCCACCAAAGGGGGCAGAATATAGCCAATGCATTGATGTAGATATGACTGGGACAATTTGGAAAAAGCAAGATTTCTGGCCAATATCCTCTTCTGGTTTAGAGCCACAATAAAGAAGCTGTTAAAACGTCTGCAACTCCGTTTCAATGCTGGACCAAGTCTAAACATACAGACTTTCAGCTACTGGAAAACACAGGAGGCAATGATTTTAACATACTACAAATGCACAAACTTCATCATAGTCAGAAGGCCATTTTAGATGGAAATCAGTTGTAAGAGGTCATATTTCTGCATTGGTTTTCTCCTGCTGATCCATCTTCATACCAGGGAAACAACAGACGGGGGAAGGTTGAATTCACAATGTTGTTGCTCTAATGAGGGCTTCATAAATGTAATAAAATTTAGAATATACTTAGCGGAGCAATATGTAGCCGCTGTTCTTGGCATTTGCAGTAATGCTTGAATGAAAACATACTGTAACTCTATTTGGACTTTGAAGGAACTAAGTTACCCCAGTTAGGCACACTTACACAAGGAAAATCATAATGTTTTTATATCTAAATTTATGTTTTTCTTTACCCTGCCCTGCCGTTCATTTCTGCCCAATTTTAACAGTGTAGAGAACTCGTGCTTCCCAGCACTATTGTGTTTTCCCTGGATTTCTGGATTAGTACCCGACTGCGTGGGATCGGTGGCTTCCAATGTTCGGTTCAAGGACGGCGTTATCTTTACTCTACCTGGACACCACTTAAAAGATACCTTCCCATTCGCTCCCTCCTCTTCTCCTACCTCCAAGATTTTCATTCAGTAAATCAGAGAATCTAAGGAATTGAAAACCTCTGAAACACTCTCTGCATCCTCTTGTTTATGAAGCATTATTCTTCAGAGCCAAGCCATGGAGGCTGCCAGCCGTCCATTCACGGGTGGGTGGGAAAACAGAACGAGGCATATACATACAATGAAATATTATCAGGCCATGAAAAAGAACATAATTATGACATATGCTACAACATGGAAAGACTCAGGAGCCCTGTGTTACAAGAAATAAGTCAGTCACAAAAGGACAAATGTGTGATCTCATTCTTAGGAGTCTTCTGTCAGACCTAAAGGGGCAGAAAGTGGAGTGGTGGTTTTCAGGGGCTATAGGAGTGGGGAAGAGGAGAATTATCATTTAAGGGGGTACAGTTTCAGTTCTGCAAGCTGAAAACAATTTAGAGATGGATGACGATGGCTGGTCAACAATGAGAATTAGCACCATTAAACTATACATTGGAAAATAGGTAAAATGGCAAATCTTATGTATGCTTAATTACAAAACTTTTTTTCTACATATGGAAAGCACTGACCTCAGTCATTGGTTCTCTTTATTTCTTCTTATTATTATTCTGGGTTTTGTTTTTTTTTTTAGGCAGAATCTCACTACATATCCCAAGTTTGAGCTCAGCTTGAGCAAGTTAGTGACTTAGCAAGACCCTGTCTTAAAATTTTATAAATTAATAAATAAAAAGGAAGAGCTGGTAATGTAACTTAGCGTGAAGTCCTTGGATTCAGCCCTTATTATCCCCCCCCCACACACACACAGACACTACGGATGCAATGGCCATCTATTCAGCAGTTGCTTTGGGCCATGCTTACACAGTAACACCCTAGAGTTCTGGGATTATCTGGGATTATAGGTGTGTGGTACCACTCCCGGCTGGTTCTTCATTCAGTGTTAAGGATCATATTTTATGCATTACTTTCTTCATAAACGTCGAGTGCTCGCCATGAGCTCTGAATTATTTTAGATGGCGGAGACACGTACAGCCGTGACGCAGAAACATCCCTTCTTGCAAAGAGCCCTAATTCTGCCTAAGATTTTGTGTTTGTAGGGATTAAATGATGTAGCATGGAACATAAAACCCAATTTCACAGTGGTTTAAACATTCAAAATATTAGTCTATCGTATAAATATCTACTTGGCAGGTGCTCAGGATCCTTCTAGCTTGGTTATTTATGGACTGTAGGGTGTTACTGTGTAAGTATGGTCCAAAGCAACTCCTGAATAGTTAGCCATTGCTTCTGTATTTTGTGTGTGTGTGGTGTGTGTGGGAGGTTCTGAGGACTGAATCCAGGGACTTCACACAAAGTTACATTACCAGCTCTTCCCTTTTATTTATTTATTTTTTAAAATTTTAAGACAGGGTCTTGCTAAGCCACTAACTTCCTCAGGCTGAGCTCAAACTTGTGATCTTCCTGCCTCAGCCACCCAGAGTGCTGGGATTATACGTGTGTGCCATTGCACTCAACTTGCATCTATTTTTCTACTAGCAGGAAAGAGAAAATACAACCAAAAGGGCATAACCCTTACTCTAAGTATCTTTTCTAAAAGTGACATCCTATTGATGATAGCTTAGACATATGATCATTCCTAGCTGCAAGGGAAGCTGGAATGCAATCTTCATTCTGGGCAACCATTTTTCTACTTAAAATTCAAGGGCTCTCTTGTTGAAAAAGAAGAGAATAAATGTTGGAGAACTGTCCGATTCTGCTCTAATAGTTTTTTCCAGATTATCTTGAATCCTGTGAAGGTTTGGAGGTCTCTTAAAATGTACAATTAATAAGAACCCCAGACACAAGATGAGATGATATCCCTCTGAGGCATCACCCCTTAAACAGCTCACTTCCCACTGGGAACATTTCCTGTGGCTGTGTAGATCCACAGACTAAAGACAAAATATCTCTCCTGCCCATTCCAAACATGCAGTATTAGCATTGGCCTATAATAACTTAGACACTGCCTCTTCTGCCCAGAAGCTTTATTAGCTAGATCATCCAGTTTGTTAGGTATATTTTATAGAAAGTTTATTAGAAAGTCTGAGTGTTGTTAAAATTCTGCTGCTCTGGGACAAAGATTTCTTTTGTCCAGTTTCTTTGGGTTGTGCTGGCCTGACATTCACTGCATTGGATGGTAAGAATATTTTAAGATAATGCTCTTGCTGGTCTTCTTAAAAAGTACTCATTCAAAATGTCCTGCTTTGTTTGACCAGAAGGTTACTAGTTGAGAACTCAAGAATGCCATTCATCCTCTATCTTTCAAAGATTCAATATCCATGGCTGTGTTCAATCCTAAGCACCACAAAACACAAAAAAGAAATAAAAACTGTGTCAAGTGATAGATATACTGGTTGCTTTGATGTGATCATTAGGATTGTACCCCTATATTAAATGCCACACTGTACCCCATAAATATCTCCTTTGTGTCAATTAAAAATATATTTTTAAAAAAGATTAAACATCCAGTAGAGAAACACTGGCATACATAAAATAACTGGACTCCTGTACCCTGATGACAGTATCACAAAGGACTGATTAGTTCCTGCTTTCTGAGTACTGAGAGCTGTTTGGATTGCTGTCCTCACCACCTGCTGCCTGCCTTTTCTCTTAACCCTTTGTGCTACTCCACATCCTTGAGCACATTCTTTGTTTTACTAAACTGAGTTTGTTTTATCTGCAGAGAAACAGAAGTAGATTGAATAGAAATTCATCCCAGAATGTAACTGTTAGAACTAACACTAGGAAAACCCATGTAAGGCAGAAAGTATCATGGTGAGTTAGAAGGTCATGTGACTCTCATAACTGTCCTTGTAAGCATGCCATGTCTAGAGACTCAAGCAAGCAGTGTTCCCACCTCAGATTTCAGAGAGTCAATTGAACAATGTCAGCTGGTTAGGTCAGATTGGTTTTACAGCCTGGGCTAGGTTACTATAAGTAAAGACAGCTGGTTCGTGAGAAAACAGAAAGAACAGAAACTGCTAAGCAAAGGTTCTTCCACACATGGTCTATGATCAAAGAGGACTAGTAGTCATAAAAATCTCAAGCAGAAATAATTCTCTCCCCCAAGATAAAGGCAGTAAAAGCAAAAGCCAAGATTCCGGAAACTTAAGAAAGAGATAAGAAGGGATCCTGGAATAGCCTTACTCAAACTGCTTCTCTGGCCCTTCCTGGCCTGATAAAGGCCTTCACTGTAGAGTCCAACCACTGAAGTACATGGGAAAGGAATCTAGGATGGTTTTATCTCTTTCAACTCAAACTATGGTTTGTTATTGCCTCCAGAAAACATACAGAATGGAGGCTGGATAAAGCTCTTAGGTCTGTTTCTTTTGGGGGGATGGTTCCCTTCAACACTGGAGATTGAACCCAGAACCCTCACCCTGAGCTACATTCCCAGTCCTTTTTAATTTTTTATGTTGAGACAGGATCTTGCTATTGCTAAGATAGGTCTTGAACTGAGCTTCCCAGGGTGCTGGGATTCCAGGCATGCACCACTACGCCCACATAACTACATCTGTTGTTATGAAAGAGGGCAGCCTAGAACTGAATGTGGATGGAGATTTCTAAGGAAACTGTGTTCCTAGGAAAACTGACTGACCCAAGTAAATTGCCAGGTCCCTAGAGTCTTCTCAATAGAAAACAGAGTCCTAAATTAGCCCCCACAAGTGATCTTCCCCACTTCCTTTCAGATATGACAACAGCAGACACGAGACATTGGCTCTATTCCAAGGAGGAACCAGAGCCAGCTACTCTGGCTGATCAAGGGATTCACTCCATTACCATAGCAGGGAGTACTTTTAATTTCTAATGAGAAGAATGGGATCAATGCTACTGGTCAGTAACTACTCTGAACTGTTTCTTCCTCTTTCTCTTTTCCACATGGAATTTTTTTCCTTTAGTTAAGGTATCCTGCTATTTTTCCATCCTTGTAGATTAGGTTAAATTTGTCATTTGGCCATATGTTGCCAATACACAGGAGCTATTCTGGACCAACCTGGGAATAAAGCATGTTGCCAAGAAACTTGGAGAAATAGTAACAGCCAAGAACCTGGGGAAAGAGAGAGCTTTAGTATGTACATAGAGAAGTTGCACTGCTGTGGGTGGTAACCATTATGCACAAGGTGAACGTGAGTACGGATATTGAATAATCCAGAGGATTACCCTGGACAAACACTGTTTTTACCTGCCCAGCATCCCCTTTATAAAACCTTTTTTCCTTGGTAACTGAGTCAAACAGCTCTGGAAGGACTAAACTCGTATCTCTTCAGCTTGGCTGGCCTATAACACACCCTGTATATAAATTTACTCCATCTCCCTATTCAGTGAATGATTTAGGAAAGCTTATGTTATCCAAGTCAAAACAGTAGAGTTTTGTGGAATAATAGGGAGGGACACGCACTCTTTACACGGGGAATGCTTGGCTCAGAGAGTGTAAATTTGCAGCTCTCAGGGACCAGCCTCCTTCAGGCAGAGAGTGTTGGGAAGGAAGCTTGGGCACAGGAACACAGAGCGGGAACCAGAATGGGAAAGAGAATGTGAACCAGTAAATTTCTGTTTTGTTTAGCCATTTTGAATAGGTGGCATGCACATTTGTCTGGCCCCTAGCCCCTGGTACACACACTCTTGCTGGTTATGGAGGTTTGGTTCATTCTTTCCCCAAACTAGACATAAGAAATGATGCTTTCCCAGCCCCTCGAAGCCTGCCACAGGTGTCTCCCAAGCCCTGCTAGATACCCTTGGGAGACTTCTTTGAGAAGAGAGCACTCTGGGAAAGAAACGCCACCAAGCATCTACACTTGCTAAGGAGGGTAACTCCACTGCCATGGCCCTCAGAGGTGGCACTGTTGATTTCCTCCTGGTAACAAAGTTGGCAGGAGTGCCCAGGTCAGTAAAGTTAGTTTCTTTATAGTGAAAATGTAGCCTTGCATGCTGGGAGATGGGTGCAGCAGCACCAGGCTGGCTCTGGTGCCCATTTCAGGTGGTGGAAGTCCAGCTTTCCTTCCCTCTTGATAGTCTGTGACCAACAAAATCCCCTTTAATACTTTTCTTTTGGGCTTAATCAACCACTTCGGTTTCTGTCACTGTATACTAAAACTTCTGGTATGCTGTGGCAATCAGTAAACATTCGATATGTGGGTATATAAATGGGCGGGTGGATAACTTCTACAAAGTAGACATTGTTTGTATCATTCAACTTTGCGTTACTACAAAGAAACATCTGACACAATTAACTTATAAAGAGAAAAAGTTATTTAACTCACAGTTTTGAGGCTCAAATCCAAAATTATATAGTCCATTGGTTTGGGCCAATGACAAGAAGACAAGAAGCAGAGCAAGAGGATCGGACCAAGTCCACACAAGACCCCTCCATGGTGACCCCAGTGACTAAGGATCTTCAAAAATGCCCCACCTCGTGAGTGGACCTCCCAGGTGTGCCGCCCTGGGGACCACGCTCTTACAGGTGGGCCTCTGAAGCACGCTTCATCCAAACCGTAGAACCACTGGACAGATGGACAAATAGGTTAGTGATATTTAGTGCACTCAGCTCTTAATGCTGACAATATTAAATTGGTTTTTTTTTTTGCAGTACTGGGGATTGAACTCAGGACCTTGTGCTTGCCAGGCAGGTGCTTATTCCACTGAGCTATATCCCCAGCCCCAACAATATTAATTAATTAAAACTATGAAGGAAGACATACATGCAACTAATGCATTTTACAGCAGAGATCTGAATTCTACCTAGTCTTTATTTTTAATTTCCAAAGTTCATGTTGTTGTGGTATGCTGTCTGAAACATGTTTTCAGAAATATTTTGAGGCAAATAGAGCAGATCGGGCTACTCAGAACTCATTCCAGTCTTTTTCAAACATGCTTTCTGAAGCAGAAGCCAGAAAGCTAAAAGAGACATTTCCCAGACTCTCTTGCAACTAGGACTATGATTTAGGCTCCACCAGTTAGGTCTACTCCTGTGAAAATGGAGTGCAGAATAACTCAATGGGGAGAAGCCAGGTTGGAGGCTGCCGTTTGATGGCACAAATCAGGTATGACACCGTTTCAGGCCAATAATGGAGGCATCTTGCACTACGGCAAGATAATGTGACCTTGAAGTTAGCCGGTGACACAGGTTCCTTATTTGTTTCAGTACTGAGGATGGGACCCCGGCCTTCGCTCGTGCTAGGCAAGTGTGCTTCCACTGGTTCTCCGGCTTTCTAACTGTTCCAGAGATACTTTCTAGACAGGTCAGTGCCGAGTCTATATTAGAAACATTCCAGGAGACCCAGTCCATGGCCCACTTGTCTACCCTTAAATTATGAGCCTCTAATTTCCTACATCCAAGGCTTTCTTGCTTAAACTAGAGTGGTTTCTATTATCTGCTTACAAATCCTGTCTTAAACAAGCACTGATCTAGGTGTAGTGGTAGATGCCTGTAACCACAGCACCTCAGAGACGAAGGCAAAAGGACTGTGAGTTTGCCAGCCTGGACTACATAGTGAGACACTGTCTTAAGAAGCCAAAGTAAATAAAATAATAAAATAAAATAAGCATGTACACAGAGGTCAAGCACTACGCAACCAGCAATACACAGAGATTCTCATTTCTCTCCGGAATGCAATTTAAAGGGAGAAAGTACCTATCCAAGATGAATTTACATATTTCAGTAATAAGCACTGTGGACTTTTAATTCTTATCACTCTTGTAGTCCTGAGAAATAAATGAGTGTATCGGTCAGGATAGTGGCATGAAACAGAGGGTTTATGAACACTGAACAGTTTAGAGAGATTTCAGTAAAGACGAATTTTAAAAGGTACGGCCAGGACACAGTGAACCACAAGGGTGTGCAACGTCCTTGCTCACCTGAAGCAGCAGGTGAAGGGAGCCACGAGGGAAGCCTGGAGCAAGCTGGGTAGGGAGGCCCCTTGCAGAAGCTGTGTCCCGTGGCTGGGCAATGGAGCCACACTGGACTCGCTCATAGACCTAGAGCCATGGCACAGTCTACCCTCTTTTCAGCCTCCTGCGTGTTTGCTGAACCACCTGGAAGCAGAAGAACGAGCATCTGTGCTGCGGTCCCGCTGGGCAGGTGAAGAGACCCTGCAGGACCAGTGAAGAGATCAGCGACCTCCTGGGGCGTGAGAGGTCCTGAAGAAGGAAGGCCGAGGGTTTGTGCTGCCGAGGTTTCTAATGCCGACAGGTTGCGCTTATTCACTCTTTCAGAAATAGTCCATATAATTTGCTGGTGAACTGGGGATGTTTTGCTTAGGTTAGCACGGAGTACCACAGAACGCAAGAAGGGAAAGGCATTTCCGAGAGTGCTGAACACTCTCATTTTGTAGGCGAGGAGACTTCCTAGGAAAATGAAACAAATCGCTCCAGACTCAGCACTCAAAGCAGCTGCAGACTGGGAAGCACTCCCACGCCTAATGGTCAGAGCTAGGGTCGGTGCCCAGGTCAGGGCTTCCTCCATTAGCCGGGGCCAGAAGCCATGGGGGACACCAGTGTTGCTCACTCCCAAGCGCTGGGCTGTGACACAGCTGCGGCCCGAGCCTTGAGCACGCTCCTGCCTCGGTTTAGGTGCTCTCCTCATTTTAAACGTGTACCTGAGGAGCTAAATTGCAAAGGCACTTTTCCTAAAAATAACTAAAAGACCCGCTGGAAGAAATTAGCATAATCTTTTTTTAATCTATAATTTACAGCGTATAATCTAAAAGCGTGTGACAAAGCAAGGCAGGACTCCCCTGGGGTATTTGGTTCAACTTAAGAACGCCTCGGTATGGGGGGTGAGGGAGCCGCCGCCTGCAACACATTTCAGTCCGGGCTAAACGCTACTCCATCGACTCACAGCAAGAGGCCTGACAAACGCCATCAGGATAAAATGAGAATTGTGGTGGGTGGTCCCCTTCCAGCCTGATGTCTTCTTTGCTTCTGTCCTGGCTTACGTGGTTGCCCTGGAAACAGTGGGGTGGCAAACAAAACCATTTGGAACAACTTCTTAAAAGCCCGACGCACAGAGGCCTAATTTTGGTTTGCTGCTGCTTTTCCCAGAGGTTCTCTGCAAAGGTTGTGCTCCTCACATACCTGGAAGACTGCTTCTCTCACATCTTTGGCAGGGTCCAGCTGGGTGCCTGGCCGGGCTCTGACAGACAGCAGGGAAAGGGGGTTTTACACACCACGGTTTAGCTTCGGTTACCCACACAGATGGTCCTGATCTCCTCCCCCACTAAGAATTTTTCTAGAATGACACCCAAGTTTTTCTTGGCAGAAGTTTGAATTCCTGGCAAACATTTCACTGCAGCTCTAATTATGATGACAGCTTTAATGGAGAAGATAATCATATTAAATGGTTCTTACTCGGTTCTATGTGATGAATTAGTGATTGCCGTGAAATGTGCTAGGCAGCCAAAAGGAAAAGGAAGGGTAAGGTGCTGTGCTCAAGTCAAGCTTTGAGGGACCTTGACACGGGGAACAGACGGAATGAGATGACCTTCAAAGTGGAGCTGCTGGTTCTCATATCTCTTGTAGCTTATTTGCTGATTAAGAAACCCCACCATTTTCTCACGCGTCTATTACAGGAAAACATTATTCTGCTACTTTGTAAGAGAGTTAGAAAGACTTTATTCAAGATCATTAGTCAGTTGTGTTCCTTACATGCTTGTAATCCCAGCACTCTAGGGCGGCGGGCTGACTCTAGAAGATTCCAAGTTTGAGGCCAACCTGGGCAATTTAGTAATTCAGTGAGATCCTGTCACAAACAAAAGAGCTGGAGATGTAACCCAGGAAAGGTGCAGGTCCTGGGTTCAATCTCCAGTTTTAAAAAAATTATTACTGTAGGGGTCAGCACAGTTGGGGAGAAAGACCAGGCTCCATTCTCAATGCAAGGACGACTAGGGATTGGCAGCCAAGGGGCGGAGTGTGAAAGAGGAGACCTCGAAGGTGGGGGATTCTCACCGAACTGACTTTAACAGGATCGGTGCTAAAGCCCACAAAGGGTGAGAGATAAGGGACTCAGACCTCAAGGGTGTTCAGAGATCACATGTTCTCAATAAAACTGACTAAGCAAGACTCCCAGCCCAAGGCTGCCTGAACGCTGAGGCTGAGTCTCGCAGAGCAGAGGGCTCAGGATCCAGCAAGTTGGAGCAGGAAAGTCTTTGTCGCGCCGCACTGTTCCAGTGGCCTAGAATGAAGGGTTGAGAGTAGAAAAAAGGGAAGGGAGGACGGAGGCAAAAAAGAAAGGAAGATTTTGTAAAATTGCTTTCTGGATTCAGTCCGCTCTGACTATACTGTGTACAGCATTTGCTTTGTGGAGGAGGAGGTGCATTTGGTCTTTGAAACGGCCAGCAGAAGCAAGCCATGTACGAGGAGGAGAACCGGGAGAGTGGCAGCTGAGTGACACCATCAGCATATAAAGAAAGGGGTCCACAGTTCTTGTGTTTTGTAAACAGGGTGATCATTCCTACCCCACACTGCCTGGAACTTTCCTAGTTTGGGATTGGAAATCATCCTCAGCTACAAGTAAATCAGAACAGTTTGCCAGAGATGGTCCCCCTTCGACAGTGCCACGTCCGAGGAAACGCGTCAGTCACTGTGGTCCTCACCGTGTCTGTAGAATGAGCGGGCTCTGAAGGAAATCCCAAACAGGGAAGTTGAGAACTACTTGGAATCATGGTACATGCTGAGGAGGTGCCGTCTTTCCACATAAGGGTTATTTTAAGGACAAAATAAAACAAAACAGGCTCATTCATTTAGTCGCGTATCATATAGGAAGATGAATATTCATTGTGAGTTGTCGTAATTAATTAGACATATGCATCTTTACATACTTTGACTTAAATACGAGGCCCCAGTGTTTACTAAATTAAAATATTTATGTACAATCCTGTTTTCTCATTTATGTTAATATATTTTTACGTTTTGCTATAAAAGTCTCACTAGTAAAAAAATACATTCAAATTTGCTATTTATTCATCTGTAAGCTACAGTAAATGTAGTTATTATGTGCAGTAACCAGAAGGCGGGAGGGTGGGGTGTGTGTTGTCTTCCACAGAACAACCTCCTTGATCCTCATTTTCTGCATATCCTAATTCACCTACACTCACACTCATTTTTACAAGATTGTGTCGTTCCTTTAGAAGACATTTTCTAAGGGCAGTTGGAGACAGCCTTGCTCAAACGCCCTGTGCCTCTCCTTTCATTAATCAATAAGATCTTTTGGCTGCGTCATTTTATCTTTCTAAAGCCATTTGAAATGTTCCCCCAGCTGTGTGAGGGCCCTGCTTCCCTGAGCCGTGGGCCAGGCGGGCTGAGAAAGGCCGTGGAAGCAGGAGGCTGGGGCGTGCCTCAGGCTTACGGAGAGCAGAGTGGTGGTGAGCCCGTGGCCGCAGCAGGCTGTTTCCGTCACTGAACGTTCTAAAGGTTCATCATCGCTGCTCTAGAGGAAGCAACCTAGAAGAAGGCTGAATTACAAGCCTCTCAGGAGCTGAGTGTGGTGGTGTGTGCTTATAATCCCAGTGCTCTGAGTGTGATGGAAATTTTTTAAAAATTTAAAAATCAGTAGTCTGACATCACATTAGGACAAAATAAGATCGGGCACCCACCACGTAATTCCTCCGTTAAACTCACTCAGCCTTCACTGACTACACCAGGGACAACCTGACCCAGCTCCATTTGACCCCACGCAACTGCGCAGCCTGTACTTTCCAGCCCCCAAACATACTCTGTTTGTTAACTTGATTCAAGGACTTTCTGCCCAGCAACAATAACTGATGCTACCCAAGATAAATTCACTACGCTTTTAGGGTTTTGAATCTCCCACTAGCAAAACCGATCTCAACTAAACCCAAAGCCAGCTCGAGGTCAGGCTGTGGAGCGATCCCCCACAAGGCTGCTGCCTTCCAACTTGTTGGTGCGCTGCTTTCCAAACGGTTCGGCGCTGAGTTCCGTAACATAAGAAGCTGAGGCAGGATCACAGGTGCAGGCTCAGCCTGAGCAACTTAGTCATTTAGAGAAAGCCCGTCTCAAAAAAAAAGGACTGGGGGTGTAGTTCAATGTGAAGGCCCTGGTTTAAGTAGCAGCTAAGCCCTAGACTCCAGAGTAATTTTTCCAATCATATAGGAAGGAAATGCAAAACTTAGTAAATATGATGATGAAAAATGTCATAGCTGTGTTCTGGTTGCTTTTACTTTCCTAATAAAAGTAGAAACGAGGTCTCTTCCCATCAGCTCTTGCCAGCGTACTTCCCTGAAAGCTTTCTTTTCACCCAGAGCCCTGTAGTTTACCACGACAACGGAGTTAGAAGAGCCAGGAGTCTCGTGACAGTTTCTGGATTCCCAGCAGTGCACTTGACATTTCCCCAGAGTTCCAGACTTAGAAAATCTTGCCACCTACTTGACATTTCCATTGGATGCCTAATGAGCATTTCAAAATGAACATTTCCAAACTAGAATTTGATCATATCTCCTGAATCTGTTTTTCCATGGTTTCCACCATAGTTTACCATTCACCCAGTAGCTCAGGTCTAAGCTGGGGACTCATTCTTTAACCTTAAGACTTTACTCCTCTTACAGCTAGATTGGAACTGAATTCCCAGGAGACGACTTCCAGGAGTGAGGTGTAGTCTTCTCTCCTGGCTGTATGCTTCCAGGACTGGGGATGAATGGTAGCTCCAAAGATTTGAGGAAAATGACTCTGGTACAAATGAAGTGTGCGTCCAATTTAGGTACCCCAGCCTCTATGAGGAATGCTTTCGTTTTCAAGGAGGTGAGTGATTAAATTTTTCCAAAACCCAATTTCCTAGAGAAGGAAACTCCAGAGTGATCAAGGCTAGGTCTTCCTGGCATCTAACATTTGGAGACATTCATGTGGATGAGCCTGGGTTGGGCAAGTTAGGGTAAGGTTGAAGGAATTAAACAAAACTTGTTAGAAGGCTGCATTTGTATCTGAGAACCAAAAAAATCTTCCTCTCTCAGAATGTCAGTTTTTTATTAAAAGCTAAAGAGCATGAATATGTGAGGAATTATCGAATGAAATCCAGGAACTGATAAATATGCTTAATGAATTACGTGGGCTGACTGTAGGACTATGAATGTTTGAAGCATTACGCAAATACAGTAGTTTGGCTGGACTGAGTTCAGTCTCAAAATTGGTCTGTCGTCTTAGGCATGTACTTTCCAGAAGTGGCCTGCAGGTGGCGGTGTCGATCACAGAGGGTTCTACAGACGCGGCTGATGGTTGTTGGATGCAGTTATGCGTTACCAGGATTCTAGCCAAGTGGGCCTTGCTTCCTTGATCCCAGATATGATTCACTTAGCATGAGAAGATGACTATGAGCATAATCTGTCTGCTTACTTCTCTCCCAGGATCTCAAAACTCTTGGACTGGTGGCTTAGTGTACCTACAACCTCTTCCCGTGGCCAGGTAGATGGCGAGAGAGGAAAATCCCTTCAGACACTCTCAAAATGGTCTTCCCACGTACGGCTGTTTGGCTATACAGGGACGGGCACACACGGGTTTCAGGGCAAAGTCTGTTAAGATGCGGGTGGCGTCAGCTCCACAGCAGGTGGGCTTCACACCTACCCTCCTGTGCCAAAGCTTGTGAGCAGGACGCTGTCCATACCTGGCTGGGCAGGAAGCCGAACATACTGGGGATGGGGTCACAGACTTACTCCCTCTGTACGAAGGTGTGTAAGGAAAAGGCACCGTATTTTTCCATGTCTGCTCCTCTGCTCCTCTGCAGCAGTTAGGAAAAGGAACTCTTGCTTTTTTTTTTTTTTTAAAGGATTCCATTAGGGACTTTATTTCCTGGTATGGAACCCACATAAAATGCAGAAAAGTTGGTTCTTCATGTAATGGCCCCTGGCAATTTAGCTTGTTAATTTTTTGTGTTTCTTTCCTAAAATTTTTATCAGTACATGTTTGCAGTACGTAACTCATTACGGGAGATGCGCACGTGTGCGTACTACATCTTCCTTCTTTTACTGTCTCCTTCCCTTCCAGTCCCTCTAACCCTTCTTCCGCTCCTCATTTACAGAAGATCTATTTCCACTTTTTTCTTTCAGTCTCTTTTCCCTTCTTTCCACCCACCAGCCCATCTCTTGATCCTCTTCCCATTTGAATGAGCTCTTACTTCCTAATATTTATCCCACATTTTGTTCCATATTTATAGTTTGGATTTCACACACAAGTGAATCAGTATGACATTTAAATTTGTGTGCCTGTTTTATTTCACTTAAGATTATGGTCCACATCCATGTACCTAAAAATGCCTCCAGTGTATCCTTCTTTATGGCAGAATAGCTCTGCATTGTATATAAATACCACATTTTCTTTATTCATTCATCTGTTGATGATGGGCACGTGGGCTGTTTCCAGGATTTGGCTATTATAAGTTGTGCTGCTCTAAACATGAGTATGTACATACCACTGTGGTGTGATGGCTTTTAACTCTTTTGGGAAGCTACCAAGCTAATTTGGGAGGTGTTTTGTTTTTGGTACCAGGAATCAAACTCAGGACCTCGTGCTTGCCAGGTAGGCACTGTGCCACTGAGCTATATCTCCAGCCCTAATTTTAGATTTTTGTAGACTCTCTATACTGATTTCCATAGTGGTTGTACCAATTTAAACTCTCACTAACAATGGAGAAGAGTTTATTTTTCCTTTCCTTGCATCTTTGCTAGCATTTGTTATTGTTTGATTTCTTGATTCTTTCTGGAGTGAGATGGAATCTCAACATTGTTTTAATTTGCATTTCTCAAGTGGCCAGCAGTATTGGACATTTTTCATGTAGTTATTGACCATTTGTGCTTCATCTAAGAAGTGTCTATTCATTTCAGATGTCCATTTTGGATTGGTCTTTAAATTTGGGGGTCTAATTTTTTTTATTTCTTTGTGTATTCTACATACTAGCCCCTTAAAGAGTAGCTGGTAAAATTTTTTCCCATTCTGTAGATTGTCTCTTCACTTGGTTAGTGTCATTTGCTGTGCAGAAGCTTTTTAATTTGTGTGATCCCATTTGTTGATTCTTTATGCAACTGGGATTTTGATGATAAAATCTTTCCCTACACCAATGTCTTCAAGAGTTTGACCTATTCTATTTCCAGCAGATTAAGTATTTCTGTTTTAATATTTAGATTTTTGGTCTTTTGGAAACAGAGTCTCACTATGCAGTTGAGGCTGGTCTTGAACTTGCAGTGATCCTCCTGCCTCAGCCTCCCAAGTACTGGGGTTAAATGTGTGCACCACCATTCCTGGCTAATATTTAGGTCTTTGATCCATCTTTATTTTAGATAAGTGCATGGTGAGAGAGATGGGTGTAGGATCAATCTTCAGCATGTGGAAAGTCAGTTTTCCCAATACCACTTGTTAAAGAGGCTGACCTTCCTCTAGCAAAGGTATTTGGCCTCTTTGTCAAAGATAAGGTAGCTGAGTGTACCTGCTATTCTTGAAGAACCCTACATTTTATCCTATTCAATTAAATTTAGTTTAGTTCAGTAATTCAGATGACTCATGTGAATTTTCTTTAGTTTCATAAAACAGTATTTTGTCTCCATTTCTTTGTTTTCCTCCAAGTCAGTCTCTGTGTGAATTGACATCTACAAAAGTTTAGACAGCCCATGAGAGTAGAAGAAATCTGATTCCTCACTGGTCAATGGTAGTATGGCAGGGCTGTCTGTTCCTTGCACTGGTGATCTCTGAAGTGCTGTTTTTCTGGTCTGACTTTGGGAAGTGAAGTAATCATCTCTGGGATTTGTGTTCTGGTCATCTCAAAGTTCTAGAACAGCCACCTCTTTGTTTGGCCGGAGCCTCCAATGTACCTCTGTGCTCGAAAAACCTCTACACCTCATCAGAGCACATAAAACCTTCTGGGTCACTGTACAACACCCAGCCACGTGGGCCCAGCAGTGATGGCTCAAGCTCATCCACCAGGCCTCCTCCACTTCCTCCTCCTCACCGTCCTCTTCGCCAAGAATCTTGCCTCTGGCCTTCTTGCCTCTTCTTTGTCTTCCTTATTTCTTCCTTAAGCCCTTGGGACTGGGTGGGATAGCATTCAGGCAATTAACCCAGGTCTTATCCCTCTGACACTGGGACGTCTCTCTCTTACGTGAGAACAATGAGCCTCAAGACCCAGCTTTCACAGGGAGAAGGGCTAACTTCTCTATGCTTACCAAAAAGCCCCACTATGACCTGAGGCCCCTACACCTTCATTCTTGGTAAAGCTGAATGGAAGAAATTCTTCCAGATAATGTCTAAGTCTTGCTGTGGAATCAATGCAAAAATAATCAAAACACAAATGTCAGAATTTACCTTGTTCTCAGGTTATACTATCCAATATGGCAGCCATTAACCCTAAGTGGCTATTTATCTTTAAATTTAAAATAATTAAACTTAACTGACATTTTAAAATTAAACTCCTATCATACCACCCACAATTAAAGTTTTCAGTAGCCATAGGTAGCTATGGCCACTGTATTCACGAAAAGTTACATTGAGCAGCTATTCCGGAGAATATACTTCTCCCTTCCCTGATGCACTGTGCTGTATTTAGATGGGCAGGACACTTCCTGAAAGAATAAGTTGTGTAGGATGTGGCACTACATCTGGAAATATATTTTGAAACAATTACTTGTACTGTAATTGTTCCTGCTTTGGACCCCCCCAAAATGGGTTAGTTGATAAGGTCCGCCCACTTGCCCAAGCACCAGTGTTGGTCTCTTATTCTCCCTAGATGAGGCTACATGAATTGCGGATCCCAGTGTAAAACTAAAATTTTATTCAAAAATTATTTAAAATTTCAAAACACTAGCATCAGTTCTCCAACCATAAGTTTTTCTGTGGGGTGCAGTGTGACTACACAGGTTTCACAAATAGAAAAGAAAGCTGGCCTTATTCTGAGATAATCACACCCAAAAGAGAAATCAAGGCAGCTCTGTGGGCTTCCTGGGGAATTTGCTCACGCGCAGCAGCGCCAGAGTCCACAGCAGGGCCTCCGATGTGAACTCAGCCGCCCTGCAGACACCTGTGGGTAGAAGAAGCTACCCAGCCAACGAGAAGCCTGGGAAATAAGAAACCCTGCATGTACTGGAGCCCAGCGCTGGAGGTGTGGGTGCGTCAGCCGCCTCAGTCACGCTGGAGTGTGTCCACCCAGGGGGGTGCGGACCTGTCAGGGCCGTCATTTCAGAACTGGCGGGGGACAGAGAAAGGCACCAGCGCAGGAACTTCAGCACGGAGTACCAGCCGACCCTCCCGCCTGGGCTGGGAGTGCAAGCGGAGAACGGGTCTAGGGGCCTGTGCACTAAAGCTCTTCCCCAAGGGGGTCTGCAGAGAGGCAGAAACAGCAGCTGCCCAGAACTCCAAAGTGAATCAGCGGTGCAGAGGACCAGCAAAGGGAAAGGGACGCTACTTGTAACTCAGCCAAACAGAAATTCAGGAAGCCAAAAAATCAAAAGTGCCCAGTGAAAGGTGAGACTGGGAAATGGGAAACATTCTGTGAGGTAAGTACATTCATTCCCACAGCTGTTCAGTGTACCAGATCGAAACCTGCACACGGAGACCTGGTGATACGCAAGGAAAATAACTTAAATAAACAGCTGAGTGCAAATGGGAAAAAAGGACTTGGAACAAAGAAATACAGCAAAACGATAGTGGGTTTCATACAGGAGAGAGGGCAGGGCAAAGCTAGCTGGGGACACCAGTGGGGTCTGTCAGTCACAGGGTCCCAGGGCAGCACCAGGAACCGCAGCGTAGAACTTGTGAGCTCCCACAAGATGCGGGCGACAAAAAGACATGAGGCTTCAGAGAAGCTGCTAGGAGGGTGGGTTTACACTCTCGCACTCTGCGATGAATCGGATGCGGCACGTACTTTTATTTCTGCTTTCACGCTCTGATTCTCTTTGTTCTGCCCACGTTCACTCTATGGTTTCTAACATAGCCGTTGACCTCACAGTTTTCAAATAAAGTTTTGGCGCTGTTTGTGTCTTGTCTTGTCTGATTCTTTGTTCAAGGTAAGAAGGGTCTGAAACGCTTTTGATTGGTAACTACCCAATAACAATTTCAGTCTAAATGGGCTTAGTTGATGGTCAGAGGGCTCAGGGCTTTCTTCAGGTGCCCGCTCTCTGACTTCTGACCTCCGACCCCTGTCCCCGGGCTTCGGGCAGGTGTAGGCGGACACAGAGCCCAACCAGGGCCATGGCCATCTTCTGCACTGGAGTTCAGAAGCTACATAAGGGGACTACCTGAGCCCCCCAGGACAGAGGTTCTAGGGGCTCAAGTGATGGAGGCCCATGAGGGTTCAGCTGTGTCACAGAAAAGGACAGGGAATCCCAGCCCTCCGTTTTGGGGAAGGACTTGGAAGCCAGGGTTTTAATTTCCCACAGGGGCCTTTTCAATTTGAACCCCAACCCTAACATCCAGTAGAGAAAAAGGGGAGAATAAAGTAAACTGAGATTAGCCCAAGGGGGGTGTGCAGAAGAGGAAAAAGAGAATCAGAGTTAAGGAACAGTAAATAGACAACATCAACCATATTTAAATAATGAAAATACATGTTAACATATGGAGCTTGCCTATTAAAGGACACAGATTTTCAGAATGCTTCTTACAGAGATGAGGTCTTGCCACATTGCCCAAATTGGTCTCAAACTTTTGGGCTTAAGTGATTCTTCTGCCTCAGCCTTCTGAGTAGCTGAGACTATGTGTGCATGTCACCACACTCAGCTGAGATTCTCAGCATCTCCAAAAATTCAGCCATGTACTGCTTATAGCAGGCACCTAAAACATGAGGACACAGAGTGGTCATTATGTAAATAGATGGATACAATATTTAGAAAAGTACTTTTTAAAATTAAACATATAAAATATTTTCAAGTTTTTAAATTTTAAGGCAAAAACAAGGGATAGAGAGGGTCATAACAGATAACAAAAAGATAAAAAGAATTTATATTGAAGAAATAGTCATTTGGAATCTCATTATGTATGTTTATTATATGTTGTCAAAATTGCAGAGAGGCCAGGCATGGTGGCACACACCTGTAATCACAGCACTCTGGAGGCTGAGGCAGGAGGATCGCTGAATTCAAGGTCAGTCTGGGCTACAAAGTGAATTCAAGGCCAGCAAAACCCTGTCTCAAAACCCTGTCTCAAAAATGACCAAAAAAAAAAAAAAATTACAGAGAGAAAATAATAAATCTATAACCATAGTTGTAGATAGAAACAACATAAATAATTTTATACCCAAGTAACCCTGCACTCAAAGTTAAGAAACATATTCTTTCAAGTATGCATGAAAAACATACAAATCTGATGTTATCAAAAGCGAATTTCAAGCAAATACCAATGTTGTGCTTTTTTTTTTGTGGTACCAGGGATTGAACTCAGGACCTTGCACTTGCCAGGCAAGCGCTTATTCAACTGAGCTATATCCCCAGCCCTCAAGCAAATACCAATGATCTGGAATACATAAAGCATGTTTTCTGACAACAGTAAAATAAAATTAGAAGTCAAGATAATAGTTACACTACTGCCATTTGTTTTAGAAAGTCCTAGGTCGTTTTTTATTTTTTCCTGGAATCAACGATTGAACTGAGGATCTTTGCACTGAGATACATTCTGATTCCTTTTTTAAATTTTAAGATAGGGTATTGTAAGTCACTAAGTTGCCCAGACTGAGCTTCAACTAGCGATCCACCTGCCTCAGCCTTGCAGAACGCTGGAATCACAGGCAGGAACCACCTTGTCCAACCTAAATAACTAGGAAAGGAGAAAACCACTGGAAATTACCAAATGCGTAGTGGTACTCAGATGATAAGCACACTGGTACCAAGATAAATGGTACACAGTTAGCTGCATAGCTTCAGAGTCTTCTAGGAGGAAATTTGGAACTTTAAGTACATACAACAGAAGAGCAGGAAGCCTACACTCTGAAGGGTGAAAAATAATCCCAGGGCTAGAGACATGGCTCAATGATAAAGCTCATCCTTACTATGCACAAGGTGCTGGCTCCAAGCCCTAGCACGAAAAACAAAAGAAATCAGAGCAGAGAAAATACTAGGAAAGAAATAATAAGAATGGAAATAGATAAAAGGGGAAAAATCAAAGGAGTTCAATGGACCAAAATCTAATTCTTTTAGAACACTAACAAAATAGACAAACCTAGAAAAAGAAACGTTGGGGAAAAGACATGATTCTAAGTAGAATTGAGGTTTTAAAAAGCATAAGAGTACAATGAGAATTTTTATGATAATAAATTTGGAATTTTAGTCATGCACTGTACTTTGAAAAAAGAGATTGATGAGGGTATCAGAAAACGGAAAGCTAATCCTTGCTAGTGGGTAGGAAGAACTAGCATAGGGAAAATGGCCATACTTCCAAAATTGCTATACAGATCTAATGCAATCCCAGTCAAAATTCTAACAGCATGTCTCACTGAATTAGAGAAAACAATCCTAAAATTCATTTGGAACCAGAAGAGACCTGGAATAGCAAAGGCAGAGGTACATCTCCAGCCCGAATTTGGAATTTTAAATGAAAAATACCATGTTGTAGAAATGTATAAAGCACCAAAAGTGATGTGAAAAGGAAATGACAATCTATTTATCTATATCCATTAAATGAATTGAATCTGTAGTTCAAAGAAAATTTACCAACCAGTTCACCACACCAAGCAAGTACTTACCCAAAGAGGTCAGCTTTGGGCTGGGGATATAGCTCAGTGGAATAAGCGCCTGCCTAGCAAGCGCAGGGTCCTGAGTTCGATCCCCAGTACCGCAAAAAAAAAAAAACAAAGAGGTCAGCTTTCCCAAATATTCAGGCTTTTTACAGTATTGGACAGACTTTTTTGATAAGGATAAATAACACCTCTGTATTTTACATTTTTGATACTCAGATTGGGTAAAGATAACATAAGAAAATTAATTGGCTATTCTTATTTTTGAGCACGTGTGCACAAATGGCTTACAATATCAGCAAACTGAATTCAGCAGTATGTTAAAAAACACAACATAACAAATGAATACTAAACTCACTGAGAGAGAAATGAAGGAAACAACACCTTTCACGATAGCATCCAAGAAAATGAAATACCTAGGAATCAGTCTAACAAAGGAAGTAAAAGACTTCTACATTGAAAACTGCAGTACTCTGAAAAAAGAGATTGATGAGGATATCAGAAAATGGAAATCTATTCCTTGCTAGTGGGTAGAAAGAACTAGCATAGGGAAAATGGCCATACTTCCAAAATTGCTATACAGATTTAATGCAATCCCAGTCAAAATTCCAACAGTATATCTCACTGAATTAGAGAAAACAATCCTAAAATTCATTTGGAACGAGAAGAGACCTGGAATAGCAAAGGCAATTCTGGGCAACAAAGGCAAGGCAGGAGGCATCGCATCCCTGATCTGAAATTATACTACAAAGCTACTGTGATAAAAACAGCATGATACTGGGGGAAAAAAGACCTGAGGACCAATAGAACAGATTAGAAAACACAGAAACATACAACTTCAGACATACTCAGCCACTTTATCTTTGAAAAAGGGATCAAACACATTCACTGGAAGAAATATAGCCTCTTTAATAAATGATGCTGGAAAAACTGACTCTCCACATGCCAAGACTAAAACTAGACCCATATCTTTCACCACGCACTAAACTAAAATCAAAATGGATCAGAGACCTAAATATGAGAACCAAAACCCCAAATCTGCTGAAAGAGACAATAGGTAGAACTTTTCAAGACACAGGTGCAGGCAAAGACTATGAACACAAACCATGCCACAAGAGAAATATTGCAAAAGTCAACAGCTGAGACTTCATCTTATTCAAAAGTTTTTACAGCAAGAAAAACCACCAACAGAGTAAAGAGACAATGCAGTGTGGGAAAAAAATGTTGCCAGCTTCTCCTCAGACAAAGGATTACTATCTATAATATGTAAAGAACTCAAAAAAATCAGACCCTCCAAATTCACTTTTTTATTTCTTTTAAAAAATAAAAGAAGGAAAACATATTAACAAACACATCCATTTGAAAAATACATAAGAACTACACAAGCAATACTGAATTACAGACAAAGTGGCAGGAAATTAACAATGGCTGTTGTATTACATATTGATATCTTCAAAGTGGTTTCTCAGGAAACAAATAGGGACATACAAAATTGATCAAATAATTAATCGTTAACAGATCCCTTCAGTAAAGTGATAGGAGTCAGTAGTACAACTATGTTAGCTATCCTGTATATGCATATTTACATAATTGACCCTCCAAATTTAAAGACCTAGTCCTAAAATGGGCATCTGAGATGAATACACACTTCTAAGGTGAAGAAGTAGAAATGGCAAATTAATAAATGAAAAAATTGTTCAACATCACTGGTCGAGAAATGCAAATCAAAACAATGCTAAGATTCCATCTCACTCCAGAAAGAATGGTTATCATGAAGAAATCAACCAATAACAAAGGCTGGTGAGGCTGCAGGGGAAAGGAACCTTTCTCTATTGTTGGTGAAAGTATAGACTGGTGCAATCACTGTGGAAACTGGTGTGGAGATTCCTCAAAAATGTAGGACTAGAGGTCCCCTTTGACACAGCTAGTCCTCTTCTTAGTTTCTTCTTGAGAGAATTAAAAGCACCATACCACAGCAGTATATGCACACTCGTGTTTACAGTGGCACAGTTGGTCATAGCTAAATCTTTTTTTTTTTTTTTTTTTTGGCGGTACTGGGGATTGAACTCAGGACCTTGTACTTGCCAGGCAGGCACTTATTCCACTGGGCTGTATCCCCAGCCCTGGTCATAGCTAAATCTTGGAAACAGCTCAAATGCCTGTCAACTGATGATTGGATAAAGAAGATGTGGGTTTTTTTTTTAATACAGTGGAGTACTAGTCATCCATAAAGAAAGATATGCTTGAGACATTTCTAGGTAAATGGACACACCTTGAGGCCATGCTCTTACAGGAAATAAGTTGAACACATGTGTGAATGCTTCACCATTTCTCTGGTGTGAGAAACTGAAAGTCTAAATAAGGGCCAAAATGTGTACTAGATATTGTGAAAGAGGAAGAAAATGTCCAAATGGGAAGAGGAATTGGTGAGGAGGGAGAGGAAAGGAAGGACGAGAAAGAAAAACATGATGAGAAAGAAGGAAAAAATGGAAACAAAGCTTTTGTTCCTAGGGAGAGGAAGAAGGGTTGAAGGGAGAGTAGAGCGACAGGAAAAAAAGAATCACCTTACATCAGGCACAGGTACAGATTCCCTATAGTGAATGTGATCGTTATGTGTATCAAAAATGTACCAATACACTTAATTTAAATCACACCACTGGGCCAGGGATATAGCTCAGTGGCCTAAGCGCCTGCTTTGCAAGCTCAAAGTCCTGAGTTTAATTCCCTGTCCAAAAACAAAAAAACGCTTTATACTAAAAACCCACCATAACAGATAAAGCAAACATAAAATTGCTTATAAAATGTTGTTCTTGTGACAAGGGTGTTATCCACACTCACACACTGTACTGATAAATTTTTCTGTATGTTTCAATTTTTGCTCATGAAAATTTTGATAAAAGTAAGAAGTAAACTCATTGTAGAAGTGGACCTGGTGGAATACGCCTATAATCCCAGCTCCTTAGAGGCTGAGACTGGAGAATCACAAGTTTGAGGGAAACTTAACAAGACCCTGTTTTAAAATACAAAGCAAAGAGGGCTGGAGATATAGTTTAGTGATCAGCCCTTACCGACCATGTGCGGACCCCGTGTTCAACCTCCAGTACTGCTAAAACAAAATTTTACACCTACGACCTCTAAAAACACATCATGATAGAATACCGAAAATGGTTAAATATTAAAATATCAGTGTATCTCATCTCAGTAATACACGTGGGAAATTGATGAAGACAAGCAAAATTGTTGGCAGACTGGGAAGGAACTGCCACCTCATTACCCGGATGACGACTGTTATGTGATTGAGCTGGACTGCGAAGGGTGGAAAATTCCAAATTATATGGAAATTTATTTCTCTCTCAGGTAAAAGACTGGCCGCCCACGCCACATTCTTCTATCATTTCACTGTTTTCCATAATCTTTATTCCTATGGTTACCTCGAATACAATATAATGGCTCCAATTCCAGGCCTTAAATCTGCATTCCAGGTGGCAGGAAGGAAAGGTTCACGCTTCCACTTTAGGGAATCGCACTGGAATTGCGTGTAGACATCTACTTCTACCCTAATGACAGGGAGCTGTTATGGATTCTCACATAATTGAAAGTGGTTGGGAAATGCAAGATTTATTTTTTTTATTTTTGTTGACAGATGTCTACAGATTCTGTTAGATTTACTAAGTAGAAAAGCAAGAACTGATATGGGAGGTAGAACCACTAGCCTCTTCCACAGGTAACTACCAAAAACCTAGAGAAAATATAAGTTAGGATAAAGTATGAGAAATTTATTCTTCAGAGTCAGTAGGAAGTCCTGAGTGCCGTCATCACAGGTTCTCTTAAATAATAAATTGTAAGTTCCAGCCAGTACAATACTTCTTAAAAGAGTAAGAATTAGAAAGAAGGAAGGAAAGTACCCTTAGCTGTAGACTACATGATTATTTACACAGAAAATGTGTGGACAAAGAAGACCACAAACACGAGACTTCAGCACCCTCCATGCCTGTTCAGCGTATGAGAGGGGATACTGCGTATCACCTGTGTCCACCCTCCGATTTACCATAAATACCGAGAGAACATATGCAGGACCTGCTAGTGAAATTGCAAAACATTAAATAAAGGATGCACTAAAAAGATGAGACCCTGGAGGATGGAAAGATATACTTGTGCTCATCTCACATATATCCCATGAATTTATTTATTTTTTGGGTACCAGGATTCGAACTCAGGACCTTGTGCTTGCCAGGCAGGCACTGTGCTGCTGAGCTATATCCTTGGCCCTGTCCCATGAATTAATTTCTATCTCAGTCCCGGAAATATGGAATTTAACAATATAATTCATAAAACTCACACAAGAGATTAAAGAGACAAAACTAGCAAAAACATTTGAAAAAGAAATTGAGCATTTGCCTTTGCAAGTTAATTCTAAGGAGGTAGTTATTTAAGCAGTGTGGTTCTGAGGATAAAGATATAAAAATAAGCCAAAGGAACAGAAGAAAGGGCATAGATACTGGCCGACATGTGTGTGAAATCTTCGTTTATGGTACAGGGGGCTTGCACATTAGCAAGGGGAGTGCTCAGAGGGCTGGCTACCTACAGAGGAAAAGAATGTAGATCTCGCAAACAAAAATATATCCTACATGGATTAAAAACTTAAACTGGGGCTGGGGATACAGCTCAGCAGCACAAGCACCTATCTGGCAAGTGCAAAGTCCTGAATTGGATTCCCAGCATCGCAAAAAAAACTGTATGGAAAGGATCTTAAAAATTAAAAGGAAAGCATAGCAGAATGTCTTCATTACCTTGTTAGGGTTCTTAGACAAAACATCAAAAGCATAAACATTAACAGTGTGATAATGTACATACACGTACAAAAATCCATTAAACAAAAAGACTCCATTAGAAACCACAGACCGGGAGTTATTCATAACACATCTTACCGGGTATTAGTATCGAGAACATAGGAGATTTCTATAAATGAATAAGAAAAATCAGCTAATACAGTAGAAAAACTGTCAGAGCTATCAGTATTCACCGCAGTCAAGGGAAACTGAAAAAAGAGGCAGAGGGAGGAGGAAAAAGACTCACAGCCCCAGTAATGTTCACATGCCCAAGGCGAGGCGCCAACTCACACCCATCAGACAGCAACACGAGGAGGTCTGAGGATCCTGAATGTGGGAAAGGACATATTTCTTAAAAAAGGAAACAGAAAAGAGAGAGAGAACACTTTTTCACACAGCTGGTGTGAACACGTGTTATTAAAAACCACACTGGAGAATAATAGTGTTGCAATTTCAAAGAAAGTTGGTGCATATACACTTTGTGATCTGGCAATTCTTCTTGTGGTAAATATTCTTTAAAAAATTCTCATACATGTGCCCAAAAAGACATAAAACAGAAGATTTATTGTATTTATTTCACCACAGCAGAAAATGAAAATAAAAGGAAATAACCTAAACATTCAAAAACAAAATTATGGATAAACATTACCAGAGTCATAAAATGAAACACTGATTCATAAAAGCAGAGCAGAAAGGATATGTGCTAATTTCAAGACAGTGATTCCCTTGGGCAGAGAGCAGTGGGGTTGGGTGGCAGGGCTGGTAGTGAAAATGTAGCTGCAATGTTAGAACACACAAACGAAAAGCCGTAAAACCAGATGGCAAGATGTCAACACTGGTTTTATCTCCTAAGAAAAATGAGTGTGGCTCACTGAAATCACAAGCAATCGTTTCCAGAATTACTAAAGAAAGAAGTGAGCTGTAGAGGAGGACATTCTGCTTGCTCTGCCGGGGGGTCCAAACGGTACTACATTCAGCTGCTGCCATGCAGACTGAGCAAAGGAACTCAGGAAAGCAGGCTGGCACGTACTTTAGGAATCATGATATCAGTCAGGGTTTACTAGAGAAACAGATATAACACAAGATACACAAATGTACAAGAAATGACAAGTTTGGCTTACAGTGGTCAGCCACAGAGCTGGATGAGGAAGCGTGCAGAGGGTGTCTGCATGCTGAAGACTGAACAGCCCAGCCCCAGGGCTGGGCTCACTGCAGTGTCCATGCAAGTGCATATCAAGAGGCTGATGGGTCTGCAACAGAATGGTGAAGAATCTACGACAAAGGCCAGAAAGCCAACACCAGAAGGATGAAAAGTCCCAGGTGGAAGCCGAACAGTCTGTATCAGAAGCCAGGAGACAACCATGCTGAAGGCGGAGATTGGTGCTCCTCTGAAGAACCAGCAGCCAGTCTTTTTAAAATGTTTTCTTTTTATGTAGCCTACCCGCCGTGGGGCATGGGCATGGTCCTCTATACCTGCACCCTCTGCATGCTGTCCTCTTGCGCAGGCTCAGGATGTATACAAAGCACCCTGGCTCCCTGCTGAGTCACTCAGCCAAACCTCTAGACTCCCCAAGTTGACACAATGCATCAACCACAACAATCATTTTCTATTCTTGCTTTTGTTTTTTAAACAGGGTCTCACTATGTACTCAGGCTGGTGTTGAACTCACTATGCTTTGTAGGTTGGCTTCAAATTCACAGCCAAGTACTGGGGTCACAGATGTGTGCCACCACACCCAGTTTATTGGGCTGTTTATCACTTGCATATATTTTCTCAATAAAGCAAAAATTATTTTAATTAAAATGAGTCCTACCTCAAAGTGACTATTTTGAAGAATATTTTACATAACATGTACGTGAACTCTTGTGTTTGCCATCCTCCCAAATGACTGCTTTTTTTCAAGACTTCTTGCAATAAATTCCTTATGATCAGCCATCCAGAAATGTACACCCCGCCGGCTGCATCTGCCTAACTGTGCATCTATTTATATGGGATAACAGACGCTTTCCCTAATAAAGCTTAGCATTTTCCCTGCTAAGGAACTGAGTGCTGACTACATGACTGGTGACAGGAGGAATTATTCCTCCACTTTCCCCACAAAGCAAGGCAGAGCTTGGCAGAGCAGAGCTCTGCAAGAATCACATTAACTGCCTTGGGGCTCTCTGAGAAGGGGAGTACAAGGCATCCACAACCCTTGCTCCCAGGAGCAGCCTGAGACACAGGCAGGACTCAGACTTCCTAACCTCAGATCTTCTATTTCCCTGAGTGAATTTACAACCAAGAGCTCCAGTGTTGTCAGATCTAGAACACAATTACGCTACTTTGAACAGTGACCTTCTTACTCACATTTGACCTTGAGTTTGAAAAGTGTTATGTTGCTTAAGAGCTAATTACCTTCCTGGAGCAGTGATTTCAAACCTCGAATCACTTTAGCAGACAAAGCAATTTAAAACAACTGAGTTTTCCTAGCACTCTGGGAGGCTGAGGCAGGAGGATCACAACCTCAAACCAAGTGGGGCAACTTCTTGTCTTGCTGAGACACTGTCTGAAAATTTTTAAAAGGGCCAGGATGGAGCTCATCATGGAGGCTTTACATTCCATCCCCAGTGCCACAAATAAATAAAAAGAAGACAGCTGAGTCTCACGGCCCTCTGTTATCCCAAGCAACTCCCAGAGTCCTGAGCCCCATGGGTGGAAAGTGCTAAATTCAGGTTTATGTCCCCTTGTGGGTGTCAGAGAAACAGAGAGGGAAAGAAGCTGATTACAGTCAAGGCTCTCATTTCACAGCATCTTCCCCCCACCCCGCTGGTGTGCTCGCCTGCCTCGTTCTGGAGCCAAAAGACAGGTCAATGCCTCTGCTTCTGATCCAAACTGGCAGGGCTGTGGCAGCAGGGTGGTGACTCTGCCCGATGTTCCCAAGCTGCAGTTGGGATACGTCCAGCAGCGAAGTCACTCTGTAAACAGTTCTGTTTCTGTTTTCCTGGTGTTGGCTGGGATGTCTCCAGGCCCTAGTACCACCCACTCTTTAATGCAAGAGGAGCCCACAGACCAGAACCTTCACAGGTTGCCCTCCCTCCTTGGCTTTTCATCTCTTTACCCTTCCCTTCCCTTCCCTTCCCTTC
>PVLD010016740.1:0-44032 GCA_004027595.1 Dinomys branickii | reverse complement strand
CTCTTTTGGCTGGTCTTTGCTTGGCTTTTTAAAATAATTTGTTTTGTTTTAACATTGGTGTCTACTGGGACCCAAAGGTATGAATAATTTCACAGACATTATCTCACACAGCTCTTATAATAGGTACATACTATAATTATCCCCATTTTACAGATAAGTTAACTGTGGTTGGGGGGTGCCTGAGGCCACAGTCAGCAAAAGAAGTGTACTCTGGAGACCAAGCACTTTATCTCTAAGCTTCTGTGTATGTGTGTGTGAGTGTAGATGTTTGTGACATGCAATGGCATGTGGCCGTGTGCAGGGCACATGTTTCTGGTTGTTTATTTTTCCTCCTTGCATTGATACCTTTCAGGTAACTGAATTTTCTCTAACTTTCCTCTCCCACTCCTTCAACTCTACCTGACATCCGGTGGCCTCCAGTTTTGGAAGGACTGCACCACCGTCTCTCTCACCTGTCCCGTAGCTGGAAAGAGCTGCCTTGCCTCATCTGTGGGCCTGACCCCCCTAAGCTCTGGGTGGAGACAGGGGAGGGGGCAGAAGAGGCACACACAAGGGTGCACTTTCTCCAGGGCATCCAGTCCCCTGCTTCCTTGATTCTTTCCTCCAGCTCAGCACCTGTCACAGCTCAGTGCCACCTCCTCTCCTCCCCTTACCCAGGAGCTAGGGGTGAGGGCACCATGTGCCTGCAAAAACAGGTACTTTATTTATAGCTTCCTGAAGATCCAGCCCACACTTCCCTGTCAATTAAGCCTGCTACAGAGCCCGGCACCTCTGGATTAACCTGTGGGCTGCCTGGGCAGCAGATCCTGGGGGTGGCTCTTACCCGCCCTGGCTGTCCCCCAAGTCCTATTTCTTCTTAACCTCTCACCCTTCAGTAAGATTTGATAGCTTCATGCATGGACTCCTATGGGAAGTGACTATGGGCATACCACCAAGTCTGCCCTAAAATAAAACAGATGGGCTTGGGGTTGTGTCCACAGTCCTACAATAATAGACCTGCCTATAACTGGGGAACAGGTGTGGAGCAATGGGGAGTTACCATTTCCCTGGATCCTGGAAGGAAGCTCCTGGGAAGACACACATGCCCCTTGCACACATGAACACAGACACACTCCTGTGTGACGCAGCCTACATGGCCCTATGATCAAGCCACTGTTTCTGCCTTGCTTCCTCCTCTTTGCAGTCTTCTAGGGATCTAGGGTAGCTGTGTGGTGTGTGGGAGCCCTGGACTTGGCAGCTGCTTATCCCTTCTCTCTCCAGTTCTGGGAGAGCTGAGTTGACTTCCCCACCCTAGCTTGGGAGAGAGGTGTCGACTGGCACCAACAGGGTGGACCAGGGTGGGTGTGAACCCAGCCTCTCGATGCCCAGATGCCTGGGGAAAAGCAGGGTGTGAGGGGCAGGTTGAGGCAACACCCTAGAAACACCCACGCTCCTGTGTGAATCCACCCCGGGCAAGTGTGTACACACCCACACACAGGCAGGCGAGCACGCACACAAGTGCCGAGGGTGCCCCGTAGCGCCTGCACACACCTCCCCAGCCACCCTCACTCCTGTACTCTCCACCCACCAAGGTGCCCTCCGCCTACCTACCTGCGCATTCTAAGTCTGCCCCATGTTTTTTTCCCTCTGCAAACTGCCACCTTCAAGCAGACCCGCACATGTTCATGTCCATGGTCTCATGCACACCCACGGGCACGAATCCCTCCTTGTAAGCCATATTTGGGGAAAAGAAGAAGCTGAAGGGACCAACATGCATGTGTGCCACCTCCCCAAGGAGGCACGCCACCCACACGCCTGTCTGAGCACACATGTGTGTTCACACACATTTCAACTCCCCCAAGGACTCTGGTATCCTTGCCGGAGTCTCCAGGCTCAAAGACAGACTTTGAAAACATGTTTGCATCTCGCCACACTCTGCCAGCCTGATCCTTCACATACCAACAGGTTTGAGCACCTATGAGGGTCTGCCCGCACTTCCCACCTACCCACCCCCCTGTTCTGGAGCTGTGTCTCCTCACATAGGAAGCGCCTGCTTGCATGCACTCCCTCCACATGTACTCCCACCCACAGGACAAGTGACATGTCCACCCCCTAAATATACTGCTTCGCAGGCCCCCTGCCCACGCTTACCCACAGGCTACTCAGAGAAGCACTGCCTCCGCACACACGTACCTCACACGTGCAAAAAAGCTATGTTCCTAGACATGCCAGAAGGCAGCTAAGCCCCCACAGGAGCCTAACTCCACGCAGGCCACCTATCTACGCAAGCAAGCCTCTGGCCTCTCTGCAAGCACACACACACACTGTAACACAGCGCCCCTTCCTCAGCCCCATTCACAAAAGCCACCTGCGTGCCACAGGGAAAGCTTCCCCACCGCTGCCCCTGCTGGCACCGCTGACTGCAGCAGAATGGTCACGGGGTAACTAACTGTGTCACCCCAGGGACTGGATCCAGCTGTTAAGTCCTTTGCTGAAGGCCTGGGGGAGAGGGGACAAGGTTAACTGCCTGGGGATCCAGTTGGGCACCCTGGACAGTGGCAGGTCCCTGGCACCCCCAGCTCTGTCTCTCAGGGCAGGGTAGCAGGATGGCTGGTGGGGGGGAAGGGCACTCACCTGGCTTTCCCAGGCTCTGCAGAGGAAGACCTGGCAGGGAAGGAAGGGAGGACCTCCGTATGGATGAGCTCCCTAGGCAGAGGGACAGCGGCCGGGCACCTGGGTCACAGGCAGCCACTCACGCTCACTCCTCTGCCGACCGCCAAGGAGGCAGCTTCCATGCCCCACAGGCAGCTCCTGTCTGGCTCCGCAACAAACGGCTGCTGCCCCAGTGACACAATGTTCCAGCCCAGCCGGGTGTGAGGAGTGAAAGAAGAGAGGCAAGAGCAAAAATCCAAGCAGCGTGGAGGAGAGAGAGGCAGAGAAGGCGAGAAAGAACGAGAGAGCCAGACCGAATCTGGCTCCACCAATGGGATCGGTGGCTGCACAGCGTCAGGTGATAATCAGCAAGCTTGGTCCCTGCTCGCCCAGGCTGGCGGGAGGGGGAGAGGGCAGAGGGTCTCCCAGGGAGCTACACCGATGTCCTTGGAGGTGGCAGCTTCGACTCTGCCACTTTCCCCCCCCTTCCTCCAGGGCAACCGGCCCTCAGAAATTCCTGCGATACACCCCCTACTTGGAAATCTCTGACTTGCACGCAACCCCCAAACTTTAGGATGCCAGAAGGGCGGAGCTTAACCCAGGGCTTGGGCCCCCAAACAAGGATGCTGATTGGGGGAAGAAGAGGGAGGCTATGTAAGGGAAGGGTCCAGATGGGGTGTGTGAGCAGGGGCCCTGTTTCAGTCTGGGTCCCCTCCTGGGGGCCTTTCATGGATGCATAGCTCCATTTTCTTACCAACTCTTACCAGGAGATATCAGCCTTGCAGCCCTGGAGACGTCTGAATGTCCAGTGAGAGTCCTCTAGCTGATTAGGCACGCTCAAGGGAAGAAGTTGTAGAGCAGAGAAGGATGCGCAGAAGGAAGAATGTGGAGGTGGGAGGACACACAGAGCTTCGAGTGTTCCCATCCCAGCCAACCCTCGGGGCTCAGGCAAGCCCAGAGCACCTCAGCCAGACACAGCAATATTGGCAGGAGGCTTGTCTGCTACCAAAACCCAGGCTCTGTGGATGCCACAGAAGAACACTCAGGGAAAATGGAATCCAGCAGCAAACAGTGACAAAGAGTTTGTGCTGTGATGGAAAGCACAGGCTTCGCAGCCAGCCAGAAATGGGGAGGATGCCTGCTCTCTGGTTGTTGTCTTCCAGCTGGGTGACCTTGGACAGACAGATGACGACACCTCCTTGGAGCTTCAGTTTCTTCACCAGTCAAGTGGGATACTAACAGGTTTATTGTGATCGTGGGATGAGATCACTATGGGAATCGGCTAGCTCCAGGCTTGGCACTGTCAGAGATGTTATCTTTCCTGTCGTTATTGGCAGAGTCGGCCTGCAAGGAGCCTGCTGTCTTCCAGAGGTGGAGAGGTGGACATTTAGATGATGCAACTAGATAATGAGGAGCATTCAGTTGGCCTTCCGTATCCATCTGCAGATCCAACCAATGATTGAAAAGACATTTGTAAAAATTGCATTTGTTTGGGGGTTTTTGTTTTGCTTTGTTTCTTACTTTTGAGACAGAATCTTGCTACGTAGTTCAGGCTGGCCTTGAACTCACTGTTTAGCCCAGGCTGGCTTCCAATGCATGACAAGCTTCATCCTGCCTCAGCCTCCCTAGTACTGGGGTTATAGTCATGTGCCACCATACCTGGTCTGAAATTGCATTTGAAGGGTAGGTCCATGATAAGAATGCTAGCCCAGCATGCTTGAAGCCCTGGGTTCAATCCTCAGCACTAAAAAAAAAGTGCTTGTACCAAACATGTACAGATTTTTTCTTGTCACTATTCTCAAAATGACATAGTATAACAACTACTTACCTAGCATTTACATTGTATTAGATATTATAAGTCATTTGAGAATGACTTAAATGGGAGGATGTCGCAGGTTATATGCAAAAACTACACTATTTTAGGTAAGGGATTTGAGCACCCATGGGTTTCGATATCCATGAAGATCCTGGAGCCAATCCTCTGTGCACGCTGAGAGATGATGAGATGACAAAATTCCAGGTACAACAGTCCAGAAGAGACCATGGAAGAGGAGTGGGGTAGAGGGAAAGCGTGGGGACAACAGATGCCACACAAGCCCAGAGGTGAGGGCTTCAGGGCACAGAAGACACAAATTGAGCGTAAGGGACACATACTAAGAGGGACTTGTGGGCTGCGCACACTGGGAGCCAAAGTTGGAGCAGGCGACAGTGACAGAATGAAGAATTTGTGGTATACAAAGACAAGCAGAAGGCAATCCTGCCTTAGCTGGGCGTGAGAACCCGAGCAAGCCTGGTCAGATCCTGAACCACAGAATGCGGTGTGGCGCGTCACAGGCAGGATTAAGAGCTCCCTTGGTCAAACATGACCAGGTCCCGCCCCCACACACCTACGCTGAGATGTTGAAGCTTAGAAGAGTCATAGAACAGCATCTCCTGGTTATGAGCAGCACCAGCCATCTGGCCTAAAAACCCCATCCCCAGGACCAGGGCGAGGGGCAATGGGAGCAAAAAGACAGGGGCTCTGTGACTCAGTTTCCTTTTCTATGGAAGAAGCCAAGTCCCGCAGCATCTCTGCCTCCCACCTCCTCAGGGTAGCACTGGAGGCTGCATGAGATCATATGCCGCAGCCCTTTGAATGCCCCTTTGTTGGCCATGTGCTGGCACCAGCAGACAGTCAGGTGAGGGCCCGGCCCTTCCCAGGCCTGTGGCTCTGCTTGCTTTACAATGAGAACGATGGCGCGTGGTAAGAGCGAAGTCTGGCATGCCAAGTGTAGCTCACTCCATGGGAAAACAAACAGAAGTCCTGCGTGATCACTGCAGAAAGATGAGAACATCTCACTGTAAAAATTAAGAGAGTTAAAATCACTTGTTTTCCCACCATTCTTAAGTATGTGAATGATATATACATAATTTATTAACAGAATGAGAAGGAAGATGAAGCAGTGTTTATAGCCTTTTTTTCACTTAGCAACACTTTGCAGTTCATCACGTGGTCTTTCTTATGGTGTTATTTAATTTAATTTATTTATGTTTTTGGGTTTTTTTGAGATAGGGTCTTGCTATCTAGTTCAGGCTGGCCTTGAGCTTGCTTCGGTCCTCCTCAGTTTCCCAAGTGCTGGGATTGTGGGCGTGTGCCACCATGCCTGGCTTAATGGACCTTATATGAATACTGATTTAACAAATTATTAAAAAATTGTTGGGTGTGGTGGCACACACCTGTAATCCCAGGATATGGGAGGCTGAGGCAGGAGGATTGTGAATTTGAGGTCAGCCAGGGCTACCTACTAAGTTCAAAGCCAGCCTGGACTACATAGTGAGACCCTATCTCAAAAAAGGAAAACCAAAACCAAAACTAAACAAAACAAAATCCAAAAATTTGGATATTTGGTATTATCTAATATAAATATCTGATAATGCTATTGATGTTATTTTAAAAAAATCCTTATCTTTTGGAGATACAGATTATAAGATTTATGGATAAATGAAATAATATCTGTGATTTGTTTAAAAAGAATTTGGAGTGCAGAAGTGGGTGGTAGTGGAGATAAAAACAGGAGTGAAAAAAAATAATAATTATTATTAAAGCTGGATACTTTGAGATCCAAGAAGTTATTCTTTCTATTTTTGTGTGTGGTTGGAACTTTCCATATTAAATATTATATCTAAGATATCTATGACTACAATAACAAAAATATTTATTAAACACCAAGACAATAGCCTTGAGAGGCAGAGTCACTGATCTCACTTTTTTTCTTTTTCTGAGAGAGGATCTCAGTATGTAGCTCAGGCTGGCTTCATAGCAATCCTTCTGCCTCAGCCTTCCGAGCGCTGGGGTTACAGGTGTGCACCACCATGGCTGGCTAAAATGATTTTTAAAAGCAAACATATCTCTAGCACTTTCTCTAGTAAAGAACAGAATAATAGTCTTAGCTTTTTAAAAATTTAAATATTTAACTATGTTAAGGCATAGAAATGCCTAATGATATCTTTATGAGCTCTGGAAAGCTCCAAGAGAAGCAGCACAAAGGAAATTTTGGGAGGGCAAAAGAAACTTTAAGGGAAAAAGATGGAGAACAATGAGGAGGGAACTGTGAGACACATGAGAGGCAGGAGGCGCGACAAAGCCACGGCACTGGAAGAGTCAGTGAGCAACACTGAAGGGGAAGAACACAATGCAGGAAATATGGGACACCACTGAGCACCACACAGCAAGGAACCAGGACAAGCATTTGACATACTGGGTATAAGCCATGGCTTTGAGGGGGAGGCTTCCCTCCACTCATGCACTGTGTATTGGCTATGCTTTTTATGAAGAGCATTGCTTACAGAAAATATGGTAGATAAGACATGAGAACACAACTAAAAAAACTATTTATTTTACATTATTATTATTGTTAGCGCGCGCGTGTGTGTGTGTGTGTGTGTGTGTGTGTGTGGTGTTGGGGATGGAATCCAGGGACTTGTGCATGCCCGACAAGCACTCTACCTTTTAACTAAATTTCCAGATGCAACAACGACTTTTATATCAGCAGTGCCAAAGTTAAATTACCTCCTGGAAACAATCCACCTTTATTTTTCTAATCCAAGTCCAGATTTGCCACTTGGTTTCACCACAAACTGGAATTCATTCATCCATTTCAAAACTTATCAGTGCTCACTGTGTAGCAATGACTTGTGGCTGGGATCTAGAACACCCTCTCACAGCCTCCTGGTATTGAAGGTTTGGTTGCCATCTGATGAGATTTGAGGATCTGAATGCATCATGAGGGATCTAACTTCCCCTAGTGTATTAATCCACTGAAGAGCATCACTAATGAGTTAAATGGGAAGTAGCACCTAATTGGATGAGGTAGGTGCCCGTAGCGGGCCTTTGAAGGTATATCTGGCCCCCTGACCCCTCCTATTAGGCTCTTTCCCTCTCTCTGCATCCTATAATCTGAGCAGTTGCCCCCATCACACCCTTCCATCAGAGCATTTCTGCCTTGGGACTCAACCCTCTGAAAACATGAGCCACAATAAATTTCTCCTCGTTTAAACTGCGGGTATCAGGTATTTTGGCCCAGTCACAAATGTGCGTGGGAGGGTCATCCCCCCCAAGAGATTCCTCATCTTCTAGGTCTTTCTTTCAGGTAGAAGGAAGGTAAACAAATACATAAACTCAATAGCCTGTTGGGTGGTAATAAACGTTATTAGAGAAAAATAAGCCAGTAAATGGATGGAATATCAAGAGAGATTAGGGGGGCTTACATTTTTAAGTAGGGCCATCAGAGAAGACTTCTCTGCAAAGATGACTTTGAAATACAAACCTGGGTGCAGGGAGGGAGGGAGCCATGCAGAACTCTGTGGGGGAAGTGGATTCTAGGTAACAAGCACAGAGGTCCTGAAGCAGAAGCATGCCACATGTGTTCCAGAGACAGCATTCTAGAAGCAGCTGGGCCCAGTGCAGCTGGAAGGAGGCCAGTAGGTAATTGTAATGAGAATTAGAGCATCCAAAATGATGGTGTCTTGGGCCAATGTCTTAGTTACCTTCTTCCTCACTGAGACAAAATACCTGTCACCCACAACTCTGAGGAGGAAAGGTTTATTTTGGCTCACAGTAGGTACAGGTTTCAGTCCATAGTCAGCTGGCTCCAAGGCAGAGCGGCATGGCAGAGGGTCCTGGCACAGGAGAAACAGCTCATGGCATGACAGTGGGAAGCAGAGAGCTATCCAGGGAGGCGGGAAGGACATAGACTCTTCCAGACCATGCCACCAGTGGCCCACCTCCTCCAACTAGGCCTCTCCTCCCATCTTCACATTTAGCTATAAACTCCTCAGTGGACTAATATCTACTGACGAGCTGCATGCTCCATGATCCAGTCATCTCCACAAACCACACCCCTATGAATGTGTGAGGCTTTTTGGAGACATCTAGATATAAACCATAAGAACCAGGAAGGTGTGTCTGTGGATGTGGTAAGACATGGTAAGATTCTGGGTAGGTCTGGGAAAGACAACAATGTAAATGTAGGAGAGAGCATGAGAGAAAAGAGTCAAGAAGAATGGCAAGAGTTGTGACCCAAACAACTAGTGGATGCAGCCAGTAGGTACTGAGATGGGGATCACTTTGGAGGAGTAGTTGGAGTAGGAAGATCAAAAGTGCGTGTGGATCTAGGTCTGAGATGTCTAAAGGACATCCAAGGCAGAGATACACATCTAGAGGTTCAGAAACTTCTGAACCAGAAATGTGCATTGGAGAGTCATCGGCACACAGCGACCTCTTTAAAGCAGATAAATTAGACCATGGCAATGGAGTAAATATAGAAAAAGGGAAGGATTCCGAGGACTGCATTTTATAACTCTCCAATGTTTGGAGGTCAAGGCAATGAGAAGGAAGCAGAAAATGAATGGCCTGCAAAGGGAAGCAAATAAACCAGGAGGAATGACTCAGAGGACAAGTAACAGCCTGAACTTAGGCAGTGCTCCTGTGCCACGCATGCCTTCTATTCGACTGAAATGTATTCCAAACATTCCTCACCCATTTCATACTCTGATGCCTATCAAGAACTCACAGGAAAGGGTGTTGGCAGAATCTATTACTGACTTCCCAAACTTATATTTAAACTGAAAAAAACTATAGATGTTGGATTTGATTATTTAGTTTCATTAGTTATCAGGAAGAATAAGGCTATTAGCTTGACTATGAAACTTATGAAAGTAAAACATTTACCAATAATATTAAGGTCTGCTAGAATTATGTCCATCAGATGGGATTCATTTAATAATTATTCCCAAGTTTCTTTTGAGATCAGATTTAAAAAATGAACACTTGGGGAGAAAATAAAGAGACGGGTATGGGAACAAGCAAAGAATCAAAGCAGAGTGGTGCTGAAAATAGATTAGATTAATTAAAGGGAAAGTTAGATCAAATTCTTGAAAGGAAACTATAATAATCATGGTTAGGAAGTTACCCCTAAAGTGTCAAACATAGGTGTCTGATTTAAGTTTTTTCTCTTTTTGGTCTTTTGGGGCAAAAAATGCTACAAAATTTTTGTAAACATGGCAAGAAGGAAATTGGTTAAATATAGCGTAAGATAAAAATGTTGAGAAATGTCCAGGTATGGTGGCACGTAGTGATACACATCTGTGATCCCAGCACTTGGGAGGTTGAGGCTGGATGAAAGCCATGAGTTTGAGGCCAGTGGGGAGCTGCATAATGAGCTCAAGGTCAGCCTAAAGTACATAGTAAGACCCTGTCTCGAAAGAAAAAGTAATTTAAAAAAAGAGCTAGAAGCACATTATACCATTATATGTAAACTATCCTTTTTGGGGGAGGGAGTGATGGGAAAGGAACTCAGGACCTTCTCACTGAGCTATATCTCCAATCTTTTTTATTTGTATTTTAAGACAAGGTCTTGCTAAATTGTTCAGTTGTCTAGGCTGGACAGGAATTTACAGTCCTCCCGCCTTAAGAGTCCCAGAGTACTGGCATTATAAGAATGTGCCACCACACATGGCTAAAATATCTTAACTTTAAACAATCAAAATGCAAAAAGAAAAATAATTTCAATAAGCATATTAAAAAGTTAATGGACTCAGCTATAAAGAAAGATAAACTTGAGGCTTTTATAGGTAAATGGATGCAACTAGAGCCCATACTCATAAGTGAAATAAATCAGACTCACAGGTGTAAACATCATATTGTCTCCTTAGTGTAAAAAACTGAAAGAGGAAATAAGATCCAAAAGAACAGATATAGTGAAAGGGAAAGAAACTGCTCCAAAGGAAAGAATAACTGGGATAGGGGAAAGGAGAAAAGAAGGAATCGAGATAAAAAGATACGTATATACACACAAGATAGTTAAGATAATTGTGCTTACTAATGTCTGTCAGTTCACTGAAAGGAATAGTTAGTGCTTATCTTGTTTGATCAATTTTTCATGCCTATATCTAGTAATCTGAGCAACTACTTTGAAGATAACAGTATGCAATATAATAACCATTGTTAATTTCCTATCATCTTGTTTTGAAATTCTGTACCACTTTTGGGTTTTTTCTCTTTAAAAAAAGTTAATAGAATAACAATGGATGATTTTAATTTTCTTGATGCTTTCAAACGTTTTCATGCCAGGCATGGTGGTGCACGCCTGTAACCCTAGTACTAGAGTGGCTGAGGCAGGAGGATCACTGAGTTCAAGGCTAGCCTGAACTGCATAGCGAGACCCTGTCTCAAAAAACATACAAAAAGAGCATAAACAAACAAATCAAATGTTTCTAAAGTTTCTATGATTAGTATTTTTGTAAGAAAACAAAACAAAAAATTAGAAGCTCCTAAAAGGCTGGTAGATGTCAAAGCCCAGTGAACAAAATCAAAGTAATTCCACATACCACTCTATTAAGAAGCTAAGGGCTACTGGGCATATCTCTATAAGGGACAAGAAGAGTTTCGGTTTGATTTGATTTTTATAAAACCAACATGTAGAAAAACAGCTTTAATAGTTCTGGTTAGAAACCAACATAATAAAATATTAACATAGCATTAATATATCATTAAATTGGCAAAAAAGCTTTAAATTTAAGAGCAAATGCTTGGCAAAATGTGACAATTTATATATACATATATATTCTTCTGTACTGAATTATTATTTATATTCATCTATATTTAGTAGTGATACATTTTAACACAACTCTTGAATTTGTGGCTTTTCTTTGAGACAGCATCTTGCTGTTCAGTCCAAGTTGGTTTGAACTCACTGCCTAGCCCGAGGCTGTCCTTGAACTTGTAATTCTCATGCCTCATCCTCCCAAGTATTGGGATTACAGGTATGCACTACCATATCTGGCTGGACAACACTTTTTGAATGCAATTTAAGAACACATGAAAAATCATAAAATGTACATATTCAAAATGGTATAGGCCAAAAAAAAGTTTTCAACATCATTACATTTGGACTGGGGATATATAGCTCAGTGGCACAAGTGCCTGCCTAGCAAGCACAAGGTCCTGAGTTCAATCCCTGATACCCAAAAAAAAAAAAGTTTTCCAAATAGTATAGGCATTGTGGAAAACTTTGTTAGCTTCTTATAAAACTAAGCATGTGACAACTCCATGAATCTCAAGAATTGCACTACAGGCAATTATTCCAGAGAAGTGAAAACTTACGATTACTCTAAAATCCATACATGTTTGCTCACAGCAAGTTTACCCAAATAGCTAAATTGAAGATAACCTAAGGTGTCCTTCAAAGGAAGAGTGGCTAAACCAACGATGGATATGAAGCAATAAAAACAAACTACTGATACATGCAACAACTTGTATAATCTCCAGAGAATTATGCTGAGATCCTAAGAAGTCATGTACTGTGATTCCATTGCAGGAACACTTTTAAAATAACAAAATTATAGAAATGGGAACAGATTAGCAGTGGCAGAAGCAAGGCTGAGGGAGGTGTTGACTGTAAAAATGTCAATATTCTGATATATATAGTTTTGCGTGATGTTACTATTGGAGGAAAGTCCAGAACTTGGAATCTTTCTACATTACATGTTGTTAAGAATTTTTTTTTTTTTTGGTCTTTTTGAGACAGGATCTATTATGGTTGATACATTGTGTCAACTTGGGGAGTCCAGGGGTTTGGCTGAGTGACTCAGCAGGAAGCCAGGGTACTTTCTTTGTACACATCCTGAGCCTGTGGAAGAGGAGGGCATGGAGATTATGTGAGTGCTACACGCCCCCTGGGTGGGGGTAGGCTGTTTACAATGTAAGAGAGGTAGAAAGAGGCTGCTTGCCCTCCATTCCTCCCTTTTGCTGGTTGTTTTTGCTGTGCTCTGCTACCATGAACATTTGCCCTCTGCCATGTGCCACTCTGCTTCAGAACCAGCCAAGTATGGACTGAAACCTCCACAAACTGTAAGCTAAATAAACCTTTCCTTCCTTCACTTGGGGCGTTTGGTATTTTGTCTCAGCAACAAGAGAAAAGTAACCAAGACAGTCTCACTATACAGTTCAGGCTGGCCTTGAACTCCCTGTGTAGCCCAGGCTGGTGAACTTGCAATGATCCTCCTGCCTCGGCCTCTGGAGTGCTGGGATTACAGGCATGCCCCACCATGCCCGGTTTATAAGAATTATTATGTACAGTGCCAGGGATGTAGCTCAGTGGCACAGCGCCTGCCTGGCAAATGTAAGGTCCTGAGTTGGATTCTTAGTGCAAAAAAAAAATTATATGTACAATGACCTCAACATAAATCTACTTATTAAAAGATGTACATCTTCTTTTGGTCAGCTATCCTAGGTCTGGCAATCTGTCCTAAGGATATAATTAAAAAGAAAAAATTGTTGAATATGCTACATGTTCACTGCAATGTTATTTACAATAGGGAAAAGAAATGGTCTAAAGGTCAAAACAGGGAACTAGGTAAATCATAACACAGCTGGGAATTAGTCAGCAGACATAGCAAGAAAGAAATGTTCTTTGAAAACGGAGGGTCTAAAATTGTGGCACAGTATGACAGCTCCATGAAGGGGACTGGGTATATCACAAATTTTAATTGTAGTACTCTACGCAACTTTAGCACAAATGGTTGCCTTCTCGCTAACTCTTATGGGAGGTTGTTCCATGGGTTTTATATGCCTTTGGTTTGGGCAGGAATAATATCAAAGGACAGTTGCAAACGTCAGCGCCCAATAAAAAGTTCTTTCAATTTGTCCCTCCAGCAGTAGCGCAAATCGCGTTTTCAGATTACTTCCAGGCTTTGACCAAAGGTGCACACGGGGGCCCCCCCCCAAAATCCGAGCCCAGAGTGGGTACGATTAGGCACCGGTCGCCCCTAAAGCCCCACCCCAAGACCCCATCAGGAATGCAGGGAAGGGGGATAAGGGGCAGGCTGCTGCCCGGAGGTAACGACCGCTCCAAGTTCACGACAGAGAGCCCGTCGGACTCGGGCTGGTCCTGGACTCTCCAACTCTGACTCCGGTTCGTTCTCTGCCCCACGCCATTCGCCCCATCCATATCCACGACCCCACAGCTCCCAGAGACTCGGCGGCGGGAACTCCCACATTGCAGGGGGGCGACTGTCACGATCCCCGCTCCAAGCTCAGTTTCATTACACCTCGTCCCGGGTCAAAGACCCACGCATGCCTCACCTTTTTTCGCCCTCTCAACCCAGCTTTTCCCGACTCCGGGAAGAACCGGGAAGAGAAGGCGGAGGGCAGCGAGGCGCCGCCTCATAAATACCATGGCCGGGTCCCGCCCTAAAACGTCACTTCCGCCCGGCGGCAACATGGCGGCTCCCAGGACCTGCCACGCAGACTTCCGCCCGGCGCTGAGCCTGCAGGCTGGTGGAGGATCGCATCCGAGGTGAAGTGACGCGCGGTGTGGAGCTGCAGCCCAGTTGCGTCCCAGCCTCAAGCCCGGCTGGTGAGGGGCTTGAAGAGAGGGTGGGTGGCAAACGAAAGATTCTAGTCGGGGTGATCTGGGAGAATTGCCACGTGGGACGGGAGGGGAGGGGCCGAAGCGCGGCGGAGCGACGCACTGCCGGGGAGGGGGCGAGAGCCACGTGGGTGGGGTTCCGCCTGGAGCCCGCCTCGGTCTTTTGGAGTGACTTGGTAGTCCGTTCTCTCACAGGCGACATGTCAGAAGGAAACGCCGCTGGCGAGTCCAGCACTCCAGGAGGACCGCGACCCCTCCTGTCTGGATCCCGGGGTCTTATCGGGCGGCGACCCGCACCCTCTCTCCCACCGGGCCGCCTTCCCTCCATGCGCTCCAGGGACCTCACCCTCGGGGGAGTCAAGAAGGTACCTGACGACGCATTCCTAAACAGACTCAACTACCTCGAATTCCAGACCCCTCAGATTCAGCTCCCGTACTTGCAGGGCCTGCTGTGTGCCCCTTGAACTTTGTCCCCAGACTTACACCTACCCTTCTTCAGATTCCAGTAGTCTACTTTCAAGTCTAGATACAGGGCACAAGGTGTTCAGGTGGTTCAGAGAGTTAGTTGAAAGGCAGCGATCCCAATTAGCTCAAGACTCAAAAGCAGCTCAAGCAGAGCTTATTTGCTTTTTTGCGAGGAGAGGAAGGTTTGAGACAGGGTCTCACCTTGTAGTCCAGCCTGGCCTAAAACTCGCAGCGATCCTCCTACCTCGGCCTCCCAAGTCTGGCATAGGACACCATGCACATCTTACTTGCTTTTATTGAATGTTTTGGATATGTCTCCTGCCTGTGGAATTAGGCAGGTTTCAACTGTACTTGTGATTCTGAGGATTCAGAATTCACGGATAAGAGTTTGCAGACCCGCAGTGTATCATGAGTCCTAGACATGGCGTTAGAGGGTCTGTGCCCTCTGTCATTATGTACATGTAAAGGGAATGACAGATGTGTAATGTGGCCAGCTTTTTGAAGACTTCGCTTGCCCTTGAAACATTCTGGTGACAGTCTGTGTTATCACTTAGTGAGTACTGCCTAATCTCATCTGCCTTCCTTACTTCAACCTTCCTGCTAGAACTGTTTCCCTGAGATACTGGCTGGTCAGTTTCCATAGCATTTTGAAGACAAGAGGTGAGATTAGATCAGCTCCTTTGCTTTGGAATCTGGCAGTATCTCCTGTCAAGGGGCAGAAACTAGGCTGCTAGTTAAAATGGTTTAAATTCTCCTTGGGTATATAACTCCACTGCCTCCAGGGCATGATGGACCTCCTTGGGCGCCTAACCTGTGTCTGTAAAACTGACAAGAGGGTGGAATGTGCAGAAGAGACCTGTGGTGATGTTCATTGGGAGTTTTAATTTTCCTCTGTACTTTGGGGTCAGAACTTAGCAAATCAGTGATGCCTGTGTTGTCCTTTCAGAAAACCTTCACCCCAAATATCATCAGTCGGAAGATCAAGGAAGAGTAAGTACCTAGATCTGATGAATGTTTGCCCTTTACTTACTGAATTAGGGACTTCAGAGAAGTAGCTAGTTATGTGGCTCAGAAATTCAAATTTGTGTCTCTAGTTCATTTCACTAGTGGTTTTCAGCCCCGACTCCCAGATGACTGTAATGTGCAAGGTTGTGTGTGTGTGTGTGTGTGTGTGTGTGTGTGTGTTAGTTTTTTTTTTTTTTCGTCCTTTTGAGACAGGGTTTCTCTATGCAGTTCAGGCTGGCCTTAAGCTCACTTTGTAGCCCAAGCTGGTCTTGAACTCTAAACTGTCCTCCTGCCTCAGCCTCTCAAGTGCTGGGATTACAGGCGTGTGCCACCATGCCTGACTATAATGTGCAAGCTTTAAAAACCTCTAATATTTTAGGTTCCATGTATTAGTCAGTATTCTGTTACTGTCACAAATACATGAGATAATCAACTTATTAAAGAGAAAAGGTTTGTTTTGGCTCACAGTGCTGAAACTTGTGGTCCATGCTTGGTTGGCCTTGTTGCTTTGGGGACTGTGGCAGAGTAGCATGTCATGGTAGAGCATGTGGTGGAGTGAAGATTCCCATCTCATGGACTAGATACAAAAGAAGAGGGCTCCACTTTCCCCTTAAAGACTCACCCCATGACGGGAAGACCTCCTCCAACACCCTGCCCTAAAGTTTTCACTACCTGCTAATAGTGCCAAGCTGGAGACTTCAGGAGATGCTCAAGATTGACACTGCAGAAGTGTCCCTTTAGAAATTCATTTAATTATGATTTTGCAGTGGAGTGGATTGACTTACAGACTTGAGAGTCATTAACCTAAATAAAGATGGGTCCTGCTTTCCTTTTTTTTTTTTTTTTTGTCTTTTTGAGACAGGGTCTCATTATGCAGTTCAGGCTGGCCTTGAACTTGCAACAATCCTCCTGCTACAGCCTCCCAAATGCTGGGATTACAGGCATGAACCACCAGGCCCAGCCTCCCTTATATTCCTGAATGTAAACCATTCCAACTTTCCTGCTTTGAGGCAATGAAAAAATAATCCAGTTGTGGAGAAGAAGGTAAAGTAAAGCAAACTAAAGGACTAAAGGACGTTTGCCCATCAAAGAAGTAAGAAAAGTACCAGACCAGATTGACCTCACTCCTCATGGTGTTCTTATTGGCTCATAAGCTCTGCTTAGTAGGGTGAGAGAGTAGGGCCAGTTTTCTGAGGCACAGGGAGTGGGTGCTTCCTTTCATTCCTTTTCTCTTCCAGGCCTAAGGAAGAAGTAACTGTGAAGAAGGAGAAGCGTGAGCGGGATAGAGACCGCCAGAGGGAGGGGCATGGACGCGGCCGGGGTCGCCCGGAAGTGATCCAGTCCCACTCAATTTTTGAGCAGGGCCCTGCAGAAATGATGAAGAAAAAAGGTACAAGCAAGGGATCTCTCGTGGGTTTCAGTTCAGACAGCCTGAGAGGGTAAGAGCGAGGGAGTGGGCCGGCTCCCTGTTTAGTTGTCCTTGGCTGTTGCTTTCTTCCTTACTCATCCTCAGTAAACAGGGTGATTTTCCCCCAGGGAACTGGGATAAGACGGTGGATATGTCGGACATTGGACCCTCTCATATCATCAACATCAAAAAGGAGAAGAGGGAGACGGATGAGGAAACCAAGCAGATCCTGCGTATGCTGGAGAAGGATGACGTAGGTGCTAGGAGGTGGGATGGCTTTCTTGTGGCCATGGAGGAGAGGGCTTCTGGAGAGCTGGGTCAGAGAGGGCAAGCTCCCTGCCGCCTGGGATCCTGGTGAGGGATCAGGTGGAACCTTTGTCTAGAAAACGACTGACATAGGCTCAGTCGGGTACATGTTGTGACCTCAACTGTTCTCTGGCAGTTCATTGATGACCCTGGACTGAGGAATGACACGCGAAACATGCCTGTACAGCTACCGCTGGCTCACTCGGGGTGGCTTTTTAAGGAAGAGAGTGAAGAGCCTGATGTTAAGCCTTGGCTGGCCGGTCCCAAGGAGGAGGACATGGAGGTGGACATGCCTGCTGTGAAAGGTGTTTTGTGTTAGTTAACTTCTCTCCCTTTCCATGACTGCCCCAGGGAACCCTCTGAGACTGATACTCACGAGCATTCCATTCCAGCTCTAAAATATGGGAGCTAAACACATACATATCCCACCCCCACTCCCTAGAGTGTTCGTGTAATAACATGACTCTGGACCCAGCCTCAGATGTCCTTTTTTTTTTTATCCTAGTGGTACTGAGCATTGAACCCAAGGTTTCTGCACTCAACTACATCCCCAGTCCTTTTTATTTTGAGATAGGATCACTAAGTTGCCCAAGCTGGGCTTGAACTTGGGATCGTCCTGCCTTAGCCTTCCATGATGCTGGAACTGTAGGCATATGCCACCACACCCAGCTAGATGTCTCGTTTTATTTCATCTTATTTTTATTATTATTAAATTTTTTTGCCTTTTTGAGATAGGGTCTCACTTTGCAGTTCAGGCTCACTTTGTAGCCCAGGCTGGTCTTGAACTTGCAACGATCCTCCTGCCTCAGCCTCCCAAGTGCTGGGATTGCAGGTGTGTACCACCACGCCCCAGTTAGATGTCTCATTTTAGAAGAGTCACATCCCACTGGAATGTGCTGTCTCTTGCTCCTCTCTGGCTTCCGGGCTACATAATGGAGGGGAAAATTGGGATGAAGAGATGGCATAGATGATGGCTATTGTGATGTCTCTTTTTCGTTACACTGGAGCAGTGAAAGAGGAGCCACGAGATGAGGAGGAGGAGTCCAAGATGAAGGCCCCTCCCAAGGCAGCTAGGAAGACCCCAGGCCTTCCAAAGGATGTGTCTGTGGCAGAGCTACTCCGGGAGCTGAGCCTCATGAAGGATGAGGAATTGCTGTTCCTCCAGCTGCCTGACACCCTCCCTGGCCAGCCACCCACTCAGGACGTCAAGCCTGTCAAGACAGAGGTGCAGGGCGAGGATGGACAAATGGTGGTTGTAAAGCAGGAGAAAGACCGGGTATGCCCAGGAGCAAGTTCTAGGAACCTCGGGGCAGGGCACCCAGGAACAGAAGCTGACCTGGACCGGGGTGGGGGTGGAAGGGGGAGCTGCCCAAGCTGAGGCAAGAGTAGTGGGCATTTGCTCTTAGCCCGAGTAAGTCTTGGGCCTTGCACTTCCAGGCCCAGGTGTGTCTGTGTGTTTGCTTTGTGAAACTCGTACCACCACTCAGCTTCAGCAGTCTTGTGTTTTGTTTCTTTGGGGAACTCATTCTGAGCTTTGCTGCCTGTGCCCCGCTCTGGGAGGCAGGATGGGCTTCATTCATGAAAGATGGAAGAATTAACTCCTCACACAGTTGCCATCCCCTGCTTCTCCCCCCAGGAAGCCAGGCTGGCAGAGAACTCTTGTACCTTGGCTGACCTGACTGAGGGCCAAGTTGGCAAACTGCTCATCCGCAAATCAGGGAAGGTACAGCTCCTCCTGGGCAAGGTGACTCTAGACGTGACCATGGGAACCACTTGTTCCTTCTTGCAGGTGCGAGCTGGGGCCCAGGGGAAGGCTGTGGGCAAGGCTGGGAAGGGGCCAGCGCTGTGGAAGGTTGGACAGTTCTTGGCCATGTCACGTGAGTCACAGAATGAAGGCTGGGCATGGTGGCGTGGTTGTCATTGCTGTCTCTTGTCCATTGGCAGGAGCTGGTGTCTGTAGGCCTTGGAGACAGTAGGACAGGGGACATGACAGTCCTGGGACACGTGAAGCACAAACTTGTCTGTTCTCCTGATTTTGAATCCCTCTTGGATCACAAACACCGGTAAAATGAACAGATGGAGGATGGTGACTGTGCCCACGGCTGCCGCCTGCTCCAGACATTTTGTTCTCGAATCCATGTGACCCAGAAGGGGCCTGTGGAGCCCACCCACTCCAGCCTTTGGCAGCCATTGCCTCAGTTTCTCCCCACCAGGGCCCACGCAGCTTCCTCCTGTAGCAACTGTGAACTGCACAGTGACCTTCCTGCAGCACGGATACAGGCGGCATGTCCTTTCTGCTTGGGGCCTGTTCCTGCTATTTATTTTTATATTTATGTGTTGAGCTCCTCATTGACTGCGTCCTCCCAAGGTAGGTTTCATAGGTTCCTTGTGGTGGGGCCCTCAGGCTGCAGAGGCGAGAGTGGTGCGGCCTCTGCTCTCTCCCCCCAGAGGCCGGCAGGAGAGAGAGCAGGATGGGGTCTGAGACCTGAGCACTCAGCCCCTGCTCATTGGTTCCTTGTTCTCAACTCTTGGACAAACTACCTAACCTTTCTGAGCCTCATATTCCTCATCTGACAGAAATGGGATAATACCTACCTCACAGAGTTGGTTGAGGATCAAGTGGAATATTGTGGATGAAAACTCCTTGCACAGGCCAGTCTTACACCTACAGGCTCTCAATAAACAGTAGTTTTCTCTTTCCTTTGCCTGAGTCTATTTTCAAACAAAATGAACACTCTATAATTCTCAGAAGAAATGTCTAGAAGCCAGGCATGGTGGCACAGGCCTGTAATCTCAGCACCCTGGGGGTCTGAGTGAGGAGGATCACAAGTTCAAGACCAGCCTTAGCTATTTAGAGACCCTATCTCAAAATGAAGCTCAGGGATGTAACAATGTGAAAGTCCTGAGTTTACTCCCCAGTATTACCCAACAACAAAGTTCTTAGTGTATGTCTCATCCCCACTGTGTGCCTGGTGCTTCACAGAGTCAGGTTGACTATGCTGAGCCTTGTATCTCCCTGTTACTCTGAACCAGGTACTTCCTGTGTGTGTTACTGGCCATAGGTTCTGTAGGAAGAAATCAGAGACTCCGCCCATCATCTGCAAAAGCCTTTGGGGGATGTGGCCAGGACTCATCTGCACCCCTACCCCGCAGCAAATAGCCAGTACTTGTCTGGCTTCTATTAAAATATGTCTTGAAGGAAACCAGTGACCACTCACAGGACATTCTCACTACACTTCAGTCAGTGCTACTGGGAAAAAAAATCAAGCCTTTTGTCTGAGAGAGCATCTCAGTATGTAGTTTAGGCTGGTCTTGAACTCACTAGATAGCCCAGGCTGGCCTTGAACTCAAGTGATCCTCTTGTGCTCACCTTCCCAAGTGCTGGGATGACAGGCAGGCACATGCCACCATTCCCAGCGAAGGTAAGACTTCAGAGATTGACACTCGACAGGTGACCTCTCACTTTGAAGCTTTATCCGATGTGATAATACGTGCCTGTCATCCCAGTTACTCAAGAGGCTGAAACAGGAGGGTTGCTAGTTTGAGCCCAGCCCAGGGAATCTAGTGAGATCCTATCTCAAACTTCAAAAGTGCTGAAGATGTAGCTCACTACTCCCTCGGTTCAATACCTAGTACTGCATGCATCAATCCATCAGTCAGTCAACAAACTTTGCTTTTGAAAAGTACCCTTTGTCCCCTATCCTAGCATCACCAGGTCTATCACTTAGTGTGGCTCCCAGTCCCCAGTGCCAAGCTCACCATGGAGCTTACAAATCTGCAATTTCACTTCCTTGACCAGCTTGCCACACTCTGTGTAGTCCCTGGAGGAGAGCTTGTCTTCCTGTCCCCTTGTGGGTAGGGCTGAGATATTAGAGATTAGAACAAAGCCCCACTAGTAGTGTTTGGTGGTGGTTGTAGATGGCGCTGCTCCCGCTATTGTATCTTAGCATGCTGCCTCTGCAACAGAGAAGCAGCTCAGGTCCAGTGATCAATGCCTCTGACTGCCCAGGTGGGCCCAGGGCTCTGGGTACAGCTTACTTTACTCTCACTTGCCATCTGTGTGCTCCTCCGCCTGCTCTCTGGGGCTTCTCCTGCAGACTTCCACTACATTTTCTTCTCTGGCGCAGAGAGCTGTGTCAGCTATCTTGGGTGGGGTCCTGGTCTTTCCCCAGGACAGAGGACTTGGAAGTATGTGCCATGGAAATCCTTTTGGTCTGAGACACCTCTGGGCTTCAGCCCTTTGTTCTGTCAATGCACTGCCCTTGGGTCTCCATTGTATTTCTCTTGGGTTTTTTGTGTGTTTGTTTGGTTTTGGTTGAGAAATACCCCTTCTGCTTTTGGGGGTTTAACCCAATAGCCTTGTGTCATTAGATGTTGGATATTTTGCAGTCTTTAGTTCTCTGGTCTTCAGGAAAACCTGAGTCCTTCATATTTATTTCACCATCTCAGATGTCTTGGGGAGCAAGCCTGGGATTCTTAGCAAATAAAGTCCTCACTGCCCCTCACTAGGTCCCTCATTTGCAAATTATATATTATCAATAAAAGTGTGGAAAAAAGTTGAGCCAAGACTGCCTTTTTGGCTGAGTCACGGAAGCATACATTTCTACCAAGTACGTGCAAGTAACAGGCAAAAAACTCAAAGTCAAATTCATATGTGGGTGCAAATGGATGCAAATGTATTACTACCTGCATCTGTGTGTATACATTTTGTTAAAAACAGAACGATAGATAGGCTTGTTCATTTCTTTACATGAGTAACTGGGCTTTAGAGTCAGACTTGGGTTTGGATCCAATTCTAGAAGAAAATTCATCCTCCCGAAGCTCAGCTTTATTTTCCATAAGAATAAGATAATAGCTTTTAAGAAAATAGTGTTTCTTATAGAGTGAGCATGAAGTGTTTATTTGATGCCAGAGAAATGCCTATAACAAAATGATCACAAATTACAGAAAAGTGGAATGACAGTGACAAGCAATAAGGATGTTTACCATGTAGCAATGTCTGCAGGTACAGGGTTCAATAATTGAGTAGCAGCCAAAATGTCATCAGGATTTTCTTGGATCTGTTTGCCTCCATGTTACAAAATGGCTGCTGTAGCTCACAACATCATTTCTTAAAGTGACAGTGGACAAAGCTGTACTAGTCCATTTTCTGTTGCTGTATCAAAATACCTGAGGCCGGATATTTTAAAAGGAATGTTTATTTAGCTTGCAGTTAGGGATGCCTAGGGGCATGGTGCCAGCATGTGCTAACTGTAGTGGAGACCTGGTTATTTCATAACACGGCAGATGACATAATGATGGTGGCACATGGGAGGGGGCTCACATGGCAGATGACAAGCCGGAGAAGGACAGAGGCCAGGCTTGCTCTTTTACAGCAACCTAGGGGCTGGGGATATAGCTCAGTGGAATAAGCGCTTGCCTAGCAAGTGCAGGGTCCTGAGTTCGATCCCCAGTACCGCAAAAAAAAAAAAAAAATAGAACTACAGCAACCTGCCCTGGGAACTCCATGAGACCAACATTAATCCTTTCTGAGGGTGACAATCCACTGGAAACCAAATTGTATATAAACCCTTGGGGGATGTCTTGGTTACTTTTCTCTCATTGCTGAGACAAAATACCTGATGCCCAAAATTAAAGAAGGAAAGGTTTGTTTAGCTCACAGTTGGTAGAGGTTTCAATCCACAGTCGGCTGGCTCTCAGGCAGAGTGGCGCTTGGCAGAGGGCAACAGTTCATGGAAAACAGCAAAAGCCACAGGAGCAAAAGGGAGGAGCAGCCTCTTTTTGTCGTGGCTACTCGCCCTACGACAGGTATAGCACTCACACCCCCAATCCCAGCACTAGACAACGAACCAATCATAAACCAGATCAGCCACCTCTGAAAAGCCTGTCCCCCATGATTACATGAAGCGTTAGGCAGACATCCAGGCACAAACCAGAGGGGATAAACAACAATGAACCACTGTAAAACCCAAAAGTGTAAGGGTGGGAGCGATAAAGGAGCTCACTCCTCACTGCTCTTACCAGGGAGAAGCAGACTTCAGGAGCCCCAGTGGACCTCCCCGCATCTGTAGAGCTGGGGGCACAGCAGCTGTGGGACCAGCACTGGCAGAGGGGAGGCACTGACAGGTACCCCTGGCCCTGGGCACACTAGCCTGGGAGACCAGTTTTTATTAGGAAAACGTGTGGCACTTAGGTGATTCCTAATCGTGGCCAACATTGCTTTAAGAATATTGTAAAATCATACAGTACATCTGGGTGGAATTTTTAAATGCTTAGTCATCGTTTATAAATCAAGTAGTTTGAACGTTTTGGTCCATATTCTTTCAGACAACAAAGTTTTGTATAATACTTATAAATTATATGTTGTCTTTATCATGTATTCCATCTCATTTGAAAATACATGGTAATTCCTACAATCCTGTCTAGTGAAACTATGTATTGTCTCTAATGTTCTTATAAATTATTATTTTCTTATTCCCTTTAAAGATGTGATCAATCTACTCTTACATCTGGTAATCTGAGCAACTTCGTTGAAGATAACAATATGTAATATAACAAACACTGTTAATCCCTGTCATTTGGTTTGAAACCCCGTGCCATTTTTAATGTCCTTGCTTTGTTTTGTTTGTATTTTGCCATTGTTCTTTTTTTTTTTTTGGTACTATTTTCTTTAAAATAAAAATTAGAAAAAAAATACATGGTAGCTGAGCATGATGGTGCCTACCTGTAATCCCAGCACTCTGCGGAGGCAGGAGGATCACTGTGGGTGTGAGGCCAGCCTATGGGCTGAAACCTGTGCTACATAATGAGACCTTGTCTCGGAAAAAAAAAAAAACATGGAATCAGGAGTGGTGGTGCCCACCTGACCTCCCAACACTTAGGAGACCAAGGTGGGAGAGCACACAGTTCTTCCAAATTACTGAACATTTTATTCCAGGTACTTGAGCATTAGCTGAAACATTACAGAGACCAGCTTTTCGTTATTTCAGACCATATGATCCAACTGAATGGAGCCCTCAATGCTAGGCTTTTTAAAGGAAAAAGAGGCTTATTTCTTACATATGGTGCTCAGGAGTTTGGGACCAACCAGGGCAACATAGCAAGACCCTAATTCTTTAGAAAATAAAATTTTAAAAAGGAGTGGCTGGATATATAGCTCAGTGACACAGCATCTGCCTGGCAAGTTCAAGGTCCTGAGTTCAATTCCCAGGACAGAAAAAAGAAGTGGAAGGCAGCTGGGTGGTGGTGGGCATGTGCAGTATGTAAAACAGGTGCTCTTTAAGGAGGGAACTGGTGGGACCAGGGGTGAGAGAGAGTAGCAGGAGACAGGGGCTTTTAGTTTTGGGCCACTATAAGGACTTTGGCTTCATCTTGCAGGATGGGGATAGAACCCAGGGCTTTTACACTGAGCTACAACCCTGGCCCTGTGTTTTAATTTAGGACTACCTAGGCTGGTATTGTGGTTGATATATTGTGTCAGCTTGAGTCTAGAGGCTGGGGTAAGTGACTCAGCAGTTCTGCATCTTGGGGTGAAAAGGACATGTCCTTACCAGCTCTAAGATGTTTACTGTGTCAATTTGAGAAGTTTAGAAGGTAAACTGAGTGACTGAGCAGGGGGCAGGGCCCTTATGTTGTATTCATCACGAGCCTGTGTATGAGGAGGGCATGGAGAGTGCTACATGCCCCCCGGGTGAGGGTAGACTGCTAACAGTATAAGGGAGGGAAAGAGGCTTGCGCCCCTCCCAACCTTTTTCTCTTGCTGCTTTTGCTGTCTTCCACCATGAGCGGTTGTCCTCTGCCATGTGCCACCCTGCCTTGGAACTAGTCAGCTATGGGCTGAAACCTCCACAAACCGTGAGCTAAATAAACCTTTCCTTCCTTAATTTTGGGCATCAGGTATCTTGTCTCAGTGAGGAGAAAAAAATGACCAAGACAGCTGGGCTTGAATTTACACTTGTAATCCTTCTGCCTCAGCCTGCCAAAGTACTGGGATCATTCTTAAATGGGGAGCAGAGGCAAACCCCCTACACAGGCTTCAGAAGATCATTGATTTAGCTGTTGTGTTGAGGGACAGGCAGAACAAGTCTACCAATCCAAGGCTGCTACAGTCAGCCACACCACAGATGGATGGGCTGGGGATATAGCTCAGTGGAATAAGTGCCTGCCTAGCAAGCGCAGGGTCCTGAGTTCGATCCCCAGTACCGCCAAAAAAAAAAAAAGGAAAACACACCACAGATGGAGCGGCCAGGATGAAGGTGATGATGGGGGTGTGGGAAAGTAGTAAAATATTTATTTTACTTAAGATGTTTATTTTGAAAGTTGAGCGAGCATGAGCTGCTAATGGAGTAAATATAGGTGTGAGAGAAGAATTAAGCTCACTTCAGCCAGTTGTGGTGGTGCACACCTGTAATCCCAGCACTTGGGAGGCTGAGGCAGAAGGATTTCTGCAAGTTTGAGGCCAGTTTGGCCTACACAGTAAGTACAAGTCCAGCCTGAACTACATAACAAGACCCTGTCTCACAAAAAAAAAAGAAGATTAATTCACAGCTCAATGCCTAGGATCCCCCAACAACTCCTCCCCCAAAAACTTTGCTAACTGGATTTCACTGGTGATCCCAGCTACTCAAGAGGCCAAGGAAGGAGGATCTCTTGAGCCCAGGAGTCCATACAAACCTGAGAACCAGAGCAAGATTCTGGCTTTAAAAAAAAGCTTTGCAGAATCTGTGACATTTTGGAGGCTTTTGATAGATTTTGCCCTTGGAAATGTTTGTACCAATTCACATGCCCATCAATGGTGCACTTGTAAAGTTAAATGTGTAATCAGGGTTTACATTTTATGCAAGCCAATAGACAAAGCACTCAGAAAGACCTGTCCTGTGCTGACCTGATCCTCCGGATTGCTATCTAATGTCCCTTGTTCTCTCCCTCTGCCACAGGGTTAGATGGCTGAGGGCACCCGGTTCCCTACTGGCTGTGTTTTCCTCAAAGCTTGTTTTTGCCCTTTGTATTCTCTCCTGCAATTGCATACTAAACAGCTGTGTAAATTAATAAAATACGATGAGCACTAAAAGAAAGTTATTTCTGTTGAAGATATGGTAAATACCTAATTTTAAATAATTATATAAGTTGATGAAATTTGAATGCCAAAGAAAGAGTTCTTATTTCTGTGGAAACTAGGGAAATGCTTTGGAAAGACTCAACAAAGATAAATTGCTGAAAAATACTGTTGAATCAAATTTATCAAAGATAAATCTCCAAGGTGATCTCCAAACAGATACATCCAGGGTGTATCTGCTCCATGATTGTGTCACGAGATCTGGGATGCTTTGGCTTCTTGGTCAGCGTGATCTTAGTGCCTATTGTGGGTGTGTAGGTTCCATGGGATGCCAATCAGCTGCCCATTTGCAAAGAAAAGGACATATCCCTGCACCGACGAATGACCTTATGTGTTAAGTTGATCTCTCTGTCCCCTGTCTCTCTTCCTTACCTGCCCAGTATTGAAGCCAGGTTCTAACACATGTCAGATGCATGCTTTATCCTCCCCATGGATATGTTTTTTTTTTTTTTTTTTTTTTCGGCACTGGGGATCGAACTCAGGACCCTGTGCTTGCTAGGCAAGCACTTATTCCACTGAGCTATATCCCCAGCCCACCCATGGATATGTTTGTAAGTCAAAGTTTGTTTAGTCTAGAAGACCATGTGGGCCCCTCCATGACCTCATGGCCCCATCTCCAGTCTCCTCCTGGGTCCTCCCACTGAGCCAAACAGGCCTTGCTGCTTGTGTCACATAGTATGCAGGCTCCAGCTCTGGGACTTCTGCATTCTTTTCCCCCCTGCCAGAATCACCATCCTCAGATACCTGTTTTTGTTTTTTCAAGACAGAGTCTCACTATGTAGCCCAGGCTAGCCTCGAATTCTCAGCAATCCTCCTGCCTCAGCCTCCCAACAGGGATTACAGACATGTACCACCACACCCAGCTTCCCCAGACATCTTGTTTCCTGAAGGCCTTCATTTCTCTGAGATTCCCTAACCACTTTACATAAATTAGCAAACTCCCATCCCCAACTCTCCTTTTACTTCTTTTCCTGCTCTTTTTCTGCAGAGCATTTGTCATCATCTGACCTGTTTCCTTTTGTATCTGATATTCTCATTAAAACACAAGCTAGACTACAGAGAGTTGTTTTTTATTTATTTTTAGACAGGGTCTCACTTATGTAGTTCAGGCTGGCCTTGAACTCACTATGTAGCCCTCGCTGTTCTCTACACCAGTCTAGAATATTGATGACTTTATGCATGACTGTTATCCCCAGACCTAAAGTAGTTCCTGGCACATAATACAATAGACACCAATAAGTATTGGTTGAAAAAAACGAGGTTAGCTGGGCGTGATGGCACATGCCTATGATCCCAGCACTCAAGAGGCTGAGACAGGAGGATTGCCATGAGTTTGAGGGCAACCTGAACTCCACAGCAAGACCCTGTCTCAATTAAAAAGAAAAAGGAAAAGACAGGATGACTATCATATGAATGTGCTAAATGTGTGTTCAAGATGTAGTAACTACATTTCTGCACAAATATGTAAGAAAGAAAGTTGATTTGCCTGGAAAGTTTCTTAGCTTCCTCCAGAGATAAGAAAAGATTGCACTGACCTTTACACAGAGTGTTGAGCCAGTCCAAAGTGCAGTCCTTATGGCCTCCGCTAGTGATGGTACAACTGGCTCTGGGATTGTACATGAGTGTTTGTGTGTGCTTATAAATGTCCAAGGAGATTAGACCTCTCTGGAATAGCTGCAGAGAGATGTCTTTGGGACCTCAGAATCCTAATAACTCCTTTAAAGTAAAAATCCTTGGTTGATGTTCTTTTTGGTTGGAGCCGGTCAAATGGAGGTAACTTCCACCTAAAGGTGTCCCTTGAGGGGTTTTGGATTCATTACCACCTTGATGTGGCTAAGAGGTCCACCAGGCCAGGCTTGCTCCTGGGTTTTTATCAAAAGTGAACACCTGACAAATTGTGTCACAACGCATACCCATCATATCTGTGACTGACTTTCTTATTTTGGGTGGGTTAACTAAGATTCGACAACTAGCCATGTGGGTGTATGCCTATAATCCTAGTATTGAGGGAAGCTGAAGTAGGAGGATTGCTAGTTTGTACCCTGCCTGGGCAACTTTGGTGACTTAGTGAGACCCTGCCTTAAAAGGGTTGGGGTGGGCATGCAGCTCAGTGCAAAGGTCCTGGGGTCAGTGTTCAATCTCCAGCCACACACACACACACACACACACACACACACACACACACACAAAGCCATGTGGAAAGGCCCAATCTGCATCTCTTGTCAGAAATGGTACACTCCAGTACCTTGACCTGCCCCAGGAGCATTGCTGCTCTGTGGAAGCTCTCCTTTGGAGGAATTTTTTTCTCCACTTCAAAGTGCAAAGCGAGACTACCAGCTCAGTGAAGTTCTCAAACCACAGAGATTCCTGTACATGCCAGACCCTGGTTCATTATTGTCCAGTGTTTGACTGAGCCCAGCCCATGGTTACATATGCCAACCTGGGATACATATTGAGTTCAAGGACAGATTGGACTACATAGCAAATCTTGTCTCAGTCACACCCCACACCACCTGCACCAAAAAAAAAAAAAAAAAAAAAGGCAACTAGGTCCCAAGGGCTCCATCCTCAAGACTGGATGGATTTCAGGAGTGGTTTTATAAAAGTAACTTCTCTCATGTTCGTGTTTTCTCACCCTCTCTTGCCCTGTGGTGCCCTTTGCCATGATAGGACACAGCAGGAAACTCCTCACCAGATGCAGGCCCTGTAAACTCAGAGCTGTGAGAAATAAATTAATTTCCCTTATAAATTACCCATTCTGTGGTACTCTCTTTTTTGTGTTTTTTTGTTATTTTTTATTTTTAGCATTCTCTTATTATAGCAGAAAACAAATGAAGACAACATCCATTGCTTTTTTCTGATGCATATGTTAGTGTCTTTGTTTTCTGTTGCTATAACAATATCTGAGAGTGTGTAATTTATAAACAAAAGAGATTCATTTTGGCTCATGATTTTGGAGGTCCAAGATCTTGAGATGAGCCTCTGTTCAGCACAAAAAGGAAAGGCAGTGGGCCTGAGCAGTGTGTGAGACTAAGTGTGTGTGGGCGGCTCCCTTGCTGCTGTAGAATAATCTAATCTACTCTTGAAAACACCATTCCTGTGAGAACTAATCCCGGGTCAGTTGGTTTTTTTTCCTCTCCTCTCCTCGCCTCTCCTTGCCTCTGTCTCTCTGTCTTATCTGTCTCTCTTGCTTTCTCCCTCTTTGTACTAAAGATCAAAGCCCAGGGCTTTTGCACTGAGCTACATCCCCCGCCCTTCAATTTTTTTAAATTTTGAGACTCTTTTAATAAATTGCCTAGGCTTTAATTTGTGATCCTCCTGCCTCAGCCTGCCAAAGCGTTGAGATCACAGGCATATGCCACATGCCCATATTAATCCAGTCTCTTGAGATAGATAGTACTCCATTCATGAGAACAGTGCCCCATGACCTAATCACCTACGAAAGCCTATTTCCCAGTGCCTCCACAGAGAGAATCAAAACTTAAATCAGGAGGACAAACTGTATCCAAGTCACTTCAGTAAGGCACTGTAGTAACTGAATGATGGTTCTCAGAAAGGGATTGCTTCCTCTTGGCCACTTTGAGTATTAATCAGGAAGAAAAGGTGAGTTGGCAAACGGCACTCTGGAGTACTGATGCTGTGCCTCCAGTTCCGTTTCAAAATGGCCTGAAGGCCGGGTGTGGTGGCACATATGTCTGTAATCCGAGAACTTGGGAGGCTGAGGCAGGAGGATCGTTGCAAGTTTGAGGCTATCCTGAGCTACAAAGTGAGCTCACGGCCAGCCCAAACTGCAGAGCAAGACCCTGTCTCAAAAAGAAAAAAAAAACCCAAAAAACAAAAAAACAAAACTGGCCTGAAAAATCATGAGACCAGTGATGTAGTTCTAGTCCAAAGGCTGGCAGGGTCAAGACTCAGGAAGAGCAGATGTTTCAGTCTGAGTGTAAGAGCAGGAAAAAGTGTAGCCTGAGACTCATGCTAACCCTCTTGCCAGATTGAAGACAGGTAAGAATTTGGATATAGATTTAGATTGTCGGTCTCTCTCACAATTCTTCCCTCCCTCTGTCCCACCTGGGGATTGTACCCAGACTCCTATAAATTCTAGGCAAGCATTCTGCCATTGAGCTACATCCTTTTTATTTTATTTTTGAGAAAGAGACTCACTGAGTTGCCTAGGGTGGCCTCAAATTTGTGATCTTCCTGCCTCCTGAGTAGTTGGAATTATAGGGCTGTGCCACCCACAAGGTGTGGCAGGGATCTCTCTTAATTGAGGGAGAGTCAGGCCTTTTGATCTATTCAGGCCTTTTTTTTTTTTATGAGGCCAAACCATGTTAGGGAAAACTTCCTTACTCAAGTACCAGTATACATGTTAACAAAAACACTCTCAAAAATATCCAGAGGAGCGTCCGTGGCACAATTGGTTAGCATGTGGTACTTATATAACAAAAACACCCAGACTGTTTGATCAAATATCTGGGCATACTGATATCAAATTGATGCTTAAAATGAACCTTCATAGTTGCTTACTTCCAGTGGCCATTTTAGTGGTTGTGAACTACCTCATTGTGGTTTAATGACCATTTCTCCAACAAATAATGGAAACTGCTTATTAGCCATTTGTATATCTTCTTTGGTGAAAGGCCCAGTGATTTTTTTTAATCCATGTAAAAAAATTTTGTTATTTGTCCTTTTGTTGGGCCTGATGTTTTTTCTTGTGAGCTCATGTCTACTGATGCTTTTTATGTGGGAGATTTGGGAACCTGGCTAAGGGAATATTTCTTCTGGGAGGATTTATATTTATCTATGCCAGGAATCCAGAGCTCTTACGATACAGGTCTACTTTAAACAGAAATTTCTAGGCCAGATAATTTTCTGCCCTTAATTTCTCTGGCTTTGAGAAATTTTACTTTCTAAATAACAACAAAAATAAAAATGCATGTCAGAATGGAAGTATTTACAAGGATAAAGGGCTAGAGTATTTGAAGTTTGGCTGCCTAAATATAGGGAAATCCAGCCTGAAAATAGTTACAGGCCCACTTCGATGTCGGATAACTGGCACAATCACTGGTTATATGTCAGTTTGAATGGATAAAGAAATGCCTAGAAGCACCATAAAGCGCAGTTCTGGGTGTGTCTGCGGTAACTGACAAACTGAGGGAAGACCCAGCTGGATGTGAGTGACACCGACCACTGGGGCGGCAGCCTGGACGGAGTGAAAAGGGAGAGAAGGAAGTGTTTCCATTTTGGAAGAGCTCCAGTCTTCACTGCTGCCTGTGGACAGTGGTCTCCAGTTTCTCCAGCTCTCCAGTGCAGACTGACTTGGACCGGTGAGCTTCCAGACCTCCAACCTTCGTACTAATGCTTCATCCCTGATCTCTCCCGTTCTGAGGCTTCCATCTTCCTTTACTGAGCAGCTGCTGGCTCCTTTGGATTTCCGGTACACAGCCATTGTGGATTCTTCACTCCTGACCCTAAGGTTGGCCAGTGTGGAGTCTTCTGCCTCGGATCCCATAAACCTACCCAATAAATCCCGTTGGCCAACGGGCTCCATCTCTAGGGGCCAACGGGACCAGAAATGGGCATCCGGCCTGCAGATCGGGCTTTCTGCATGCGGGGGGTTGAGAGCAGTCTTCTCTGAAGGCGCAGTAGGGCGGACTGGAGCCCAGGTGAGAAGCCCGGGCTCTTGTGTTTAAGACGAGGAAGCCAAGGTGTCCAAGGCAGGCAGGGAGGACCTTCCCTCAAGGGCGCGATGCGCGGCCCCCACGCAGGCCCCGCCCCCACGAGGCAGGCGGTGGGCGGGGCCCAGCACCGGAAGTCGTTATTGGAGGCTGGCCGCTGGGAGGGGCGAGACTTCGCTGAGGGAGAAGGTGAAGGCCCAAGGACGGAGAGCTCGAGGGCTCTTGCGCTCGTGGGCTGCTGGGCGCGTGGGCGCGTGGGAGCGCGGGCGCGCGGGCGCGGGGTGGCGTGTTATTGCGAGGGAAATAGTGGGCAGGACCCTGAGCAGAGCGGGTCGTTTGGGGAAAGGTACTTTTCTCTCAGGTGTGAAGAGGTTGGGGTTTGCCTTTAGGGGCTTCGCATCCAGTGTGGCCCCCGGCCCGCGCAGCAGGTTTGAGAGGAAGGTAGGCCCTGCCCTGAAGAACCTCACTTTTTCAGGTAAGCGTGCCTGCCTCTCATGGAAATGTGGGAGTCTCTGAGGGGAGGGCTGCAAATCTATAAAAGTGATGGTGAGGGTGTGGGAAGGGTGGAGAAAGAAGATTCTAGAAATTCTGTGTCTGGTGGGTGTTACCCATCTCTCAGGAAAAAATAAAGTGAATATTTAAATTTTTAAAAAGTTACAATAAAAGCTGTGTGCTCACACCTGTAATTCCAGTGCTTGGGAGGCTGAAGGAGAATTTTCGTGAGTTTGAGGCCAGCCTGTGCTACATAGCAAGACCCTGCCTCAAAGAACAAAACAAAACCACAAAAATGGAAAAAAAAATGCAGCGAAGGACACATTGCCATGAGACCTGCCCAGATACTCCCTTTGGCTTCAAATACGCTTATCCTATCGCCCCGCCACCCTGAAGCAGTTCTGGCCAGTTCTCAAGCAGTCTTGCCTTTTTCTAAAGCAGTGCCTTTCGTTACACTGTTGTGGCTGCCTTCATGGCTAAAATCGATTCCAAATGTTCAGCTTTCATGGTTGTTTTGACTTTAAGAGCCAGAAGTCACAGGGTTCCAGATCCAGTGTTTGGAAAATTTGGTGTCTGTTTACAAATTTCATTACAATTAAAAGTCACACTGCCATAACCTTTACCTCATTTTTTTTTTTCCCTTTCGTTTTTGATATTTCTGAGACAGGGTCTCGCTATGCAGTTCAGGCTGGCCTTGAGCTCACTTGTAGCCCAGGCTGGTCTCAAACTCACAGCAATCCTCCTGCCTCAGCCTCCTGAGTGCTGCGCTTACAGGTGTGCGCCACCATGCCCAGTTCATCCCATTGTTCTTGGCGGTATTTTTTTTTAACGGAAATAAAGCCTTTAAGTATTCACTGTAGTTTTTGATCATCTGTTGTACCAGTTAGGCAAACTGGTTATCTTGGATTCTTGTGTGGGCCTGCAGAGATGTAAGTGAAGAGTCCAGGCTCACTAAAAAGAAATAATTTTATCAATGAAAGGGGAGAACGCTGTAGTCTTGAGAAGGGAAACATAGCAAAAATAGGGTAGGTTAATTCAAAAATACGTATAAAATTGATGTAGGAGTTGTGTGTTATTTTCTTAATGTGCACAGCCTGATTTCTTTGTAGTTACTACTATACTGCAGACAAGTTTTCAAAAGTTGAGAATAGGCTTAAGATTCTTTGTCAGGGGTGGTGGCACATGCCTGTAGTTCTACCTGCTAGGGAGGCAAAAACAGGAAGACTGTAAGTTCAGTGGCAGTCTAAGAATTTAGAGAGACCCTGGTCTCAAAAATAAAATAATAGGGGCCCAGGAAGTAGCTCAGTTGTAGAGTTCATGTTTAGCAAGCGTAAGGCCCTGGATTGGATCCTAAGCATGAAGGAAAAAAACAAGATTCTTCAGAGATCTGGACAGAATAATCAGAGGAAGCCCTTAGATTTGAGTCTTGAAATTTGTAGATTTTAAGAAATTTTGATGAGGCCTTACAAGCCTTAGCTTTGGGAGATTGGGGTTGGAGAAGAGACTAATTCCTAGTTACCTGTGGGGGAGAAGATGTTAATTAAATGGAACCTGGGAGACCCAGCAAATATTATGGACTCAAGTAAATGGCTTTGTACCCTAGATACTCTTCTGTCCTGTTGGAGTTTGGAAGAAGAGTTTTATAGGAAGAACTTGGATATAGATTCACAAAGGCAATGAAAGAGATTAAGGTGATGAATTTAATGTATAGGTTGGGGAAAAAGTAGAACTCTGGTGTAGGAGAGGCAAAACACCCATAAATATTTGTTGACAAGTTAACTATAAATGCTTTTCTTTCTTTTTTTTTTTTTTTTTGGTACTAGGAATCAAACTCAGGACCTTGCACTTGTCAGGCAGGAACTGTGCCACTGAACTATATACTTGGCCCTTATTTATTAATCAAAATCACCCCCATATATAAAATTACTTCCATCTATAACAGGTGGTTTATTTATATAACTCATTTTCTGAGAGGCTATTTGGGTAGAAAATGTAAGTTTGTGAGGAAATTGGAGAAGGGCTTGGGTCTCTTAAGGGATTATAATGGAAGGTGTTTAGAATCTTCCAGGCTCAAATACCATCTTTTTAAATATGTTATAGAAGGCTGATATATCAGTGGCAAAATAACTTTATGCTTTGTGAATTTGACCTTCTTGAATAAAAATGAAAATACTTGGGAATATAATTTTTAAAAATTGCTTGTAGGTATTTAACCAGAACAGGTTGAACACCTGGTCTACAGATTTTCCATGGATCCTGTCCGCCCACCCTCCAGGGGCCCTGCTCCTGTCCACCCATCTCAGTGTGTGTGGATGCGAGGCTGTTGGCCACAAGCTCCTAGACCTTTGAACCTAGCCCTGGGAAGAACAGCACCTATAGGCAGAGGCCATGTGTTTCGAAAGCCAGAGGTACCCGGCACACAAAATCAGACAGCACAAAGGGTAAGAGCACATCTAGTTGCACAGGAATAATATATAGCTTACTTTCTGATCAGAGAAAGTAATGAATTTCAAAATGCTTGAGAGTCTGGGAAGTCCTGTACAAAATAAAGGCGTTTTTTGGTTTGTTTTCAACAAGTAATTGTATCTTACCATCGTACAGTTCAAATCCTAAAATTATGAGTCTAGAAAAGTACTTCACAAAACACTAGATGGATATGGATAAGCACTTTAGGTCAGTCCTCTAATTCAGTTTGTCCATCTGCTCATCCATCCATCCATTCATTTATCCATAGTTGAATGATTTCAGTGGTACAGCCTGTTTTTGAGTATTCAGGTTTTCACCCTGTTTGGGCTTCATGATATTTGCAATAGCTCCTACATCTCAAATAAAATTGTTAGATTTGTTCCTTTCAAAATCTGTCTGGGCAAATCTTAAAGAAAAAGAGTATCTTTAGCAATTGTTATTGCAATGTGAATGTGTGTGTAAGTGTATAGTAATTTTAAGAATAGTGTTCGTAATATATGTCAAAGATGAAGTGCACATAAAGACAGAACATAATAATGCATTTTAATTAGTATTGGTAGTGTCAGATGCAATGTTTTCTAGGAAGAAAAATGTATGACAGTAATCTTGTATGTTTATTCAGATGAATTACTTGTGTATATATAGTTTTTACTCATGTTGTAGCACTAATTAGTATAACAGTAGTAAAGTTTTGAGATTACCATAGGAAAATAGTAGTTTCTTCTGGCTGTTCTTAAGAAAGACAACTAAAACAAAAAACAGGTTCAGTGGTGTATGCCTGTAATCCCAGCTACTTTGGAGATTGAAGCTGAAAGATTAGTAGTTCAAGGCCAGTGTGGACAAATCAGACACTGTCTCAAAATAAATAATAAAAAAGGGCTGGGGTGTAGCTTAATGGTGGAGGTCTTGTGTCTTGTTTGTAAGGCCCTGGGTTCAATTCCCGATACTGCCAAGAAAAGGAAAAAACTGAAACCTCTGATGAGCTAAATGCTCTAGCTTCTTGGAAAATTTATTAATCAATATACTTATATCCTGTTCTCTTAGAAGTAAATTAGAAAAATGAAAAAAAATAGTTCTCTTGCATTTTGTTATACTGTACATGTTAAATCATCAACTGTGTGTGTGTGTGTGTGTGTGTGTGTGTGTGCATGTGCATGGGCAGTCTGGTAATTGAGCTGAGGGCCTGCCTTTGTACTAAGATATATCCTTCGCCCTTTAAAATTAAAAGAAAAATTATTTGAGACAGGGTCTTGCTGAGTTGCCCAGGCTGGTCTTGAACTTTCAATCCTTCTGTCTGAGCCTCCCAGAGAGTTGGAATTACAAGTGTGCATCACTACACTTGGGTAAATCATGGGCTGATGGCTCTTCTTCTCCTCTTCCTCCTCCTCATTTGTTTTGAGACAGAGTCTTACTATGTAGCTTGGGCTGGGATTGAATTTGGGATCCTTCTGACTCAGTCTCCTAAGTGCTGGGATTATAGGTGTGCACCATCGTGCCATTTTATATCATGGACTTCAAACTATAACTGTGCTTAAAAAATCGAATGGAGTGCCAGGCATGGTGGTGTATGCCTGTAATCCCAGCACTCGGGAGGCTGAGGCTAGAGGATTGTGTGAGTTTGAGGCCAGACTGGGCTACGTAGTGCATTTAAGGCCAGCCTGAACTAAATAGCGAGATCCTGTCTTAACAACAACAATAAAAACAAAATCTGATGACATAATCTGAAGTGATTATAAGTTGAAAAAAAAAGTTTCTTTGCAGTACTGTAGTCTACTAATGATCCTGAAAAAATTTTTTTTCCCAAATCAGATTTTATTGGTACATTTTAGGTATATATAATGATCGTATTCATCACAGAGAATTTGTACCTGTATGTGATATAACTTGGGTCTTTTTTCCCCCATTTTCGTACTCTCCCTTCAACCTCCCTTCTTCTTCTTTTCTCATGTTTTTCCTTTTCTCTTTTTTCTTTTCCCCCTCCCCTTTCCCTTATTCTCTTCCCCATTTGAACATTTTCTTCTTATGTCACCTTACCTATTGTACATTTTCGTTCATATTTACATTTTCAGTTTCTCACACCAAGAAACAATTTGATATTTACATGTGTGCCAGATTTATTTTGCTTAAAGAGTATGATCTCAAGGTATATCCATTTACTTAGAAATGTCTTGAGCTTATCCTTTTTTATAGCAGAGTAGTGCACCATTGTATAAAAACAACATCTGCTTATCCATTTACCAGTTCACGGATATTTAGGCTTTTTCCAAGATTTAACTATTACAAACTGTGCTGCTGTAAACATGGGTGTGCATATATTGCTGTGATATGATGCTTTTAGTTCTTTTGGGAAGATACCAAGAAGGGGATAGTTGGGTCAAATGGAACCTTTAGTCCTGGTTTTTTGATTAATTGCCCCATTGATTTCTACAGTGGTTGCACCAATCTACACTCCTACCAACAGTGGAGAAGGGTTCTTTTTCCCCACAGCCCTACCAGCATGTTATTGGTTGATGTCTTAATAATAGCCATTCTTTCTGGGGTAGAATGGAATCTCAGCATTGTTTTAATTTATATCTCTCAAATGACCAGTGATTTGAAAATTTTTTCATATATTTATTTGCTGTTTGTACTTCTTCATCTATTCATCTCAGATGACCATTTTTAGATTGGGTCTTTACATTTGATGGGGTCTGGTTTTTTTTTTTTTTTTTGAGTTATTTATATATTCTAGGTAGTAATCCTTTGTCTGAGGAACAGCTGGCAACATTTTTTTCCCCATGCTGTGGGTTGTCTCTTTACTCCATCGACTGTTTATTTTGCTGTGCAAAAGCTTTTTAATGTGATAAGATCCCAGTTGTTGATTGTTTGTGATAGTCGCTATGTGATTGGGATATTCTTTATAAAGCCTGTGCCTACACTGATGTCTGCAACAGTTCTACCTATTTTATTTTCCACTAGATTTAATGTTTCTATTTTAATATTTAGGTCTTTGATCCATTTCTATTTTAGTGTAGTGCATAGCGGAAGATTCAGTCTAATTATAATCTTGGACATGTAGCAAGCCAGTTTTTCCAGCACCATTTATTAAAGAGTTTATCTTTTTTCCAGTGAATGTGTTTGGCAACTTTGTCAACGATAAGGTGGCTAAGTATGTCTGGAGTTGTTTCTGCATCTTCTAATTTGTTCCATTGATTCTCGAGTCTTTTTTTTTCACTACCATGCTGTTTTTATAATAGTCTTGTAGTATAATTTCAAGTCTGGAATTGTGATGGTCCCGTCTTGCCTTTATTGCCCAGAATTGCCTTTGCTATTCTAGGTTTCTTCCGGTTCCAAATGAATTTTAGGATTATTTTCTCTAATTCTCTGAGATATACTTTTGGAATTTTGTTCAGAGTTGCATAATCTGTATTACAGTTTTGGAAATGTGGCCATTTTTACTGTACTGATTCTTCCTACCCAAGAATAAGGGCTATCTTTTCATTTTCTGATACTCTCTTCAATCTCTTTTTTCAGAGTAGTGTAGTTTTCAGTGTACAAGATTTTTACTTTCTTTGTTAGATTGATTCCTAGGTATTTCATTTTGGGGCTTCTATTGTGAAAGGTGTTGTTTCCCTAATTTCTCTCTCAGTGAGTTTGTTATTTGTGTATAGGAATATTACTGATTTTTGAGTGCTAACTTTGTAAGCTCCACTACTGAATTTGGTCATTAAATCTAGATGTCTTTCAGTGGAGTTTTTGGGGTCTTCTATGTAGAGTAACATGTCATTCACAAATAATAATAATTTAACTTTTTCCTTTCGTATTTTTTTTTAAACCGGGAACTGAACTCAGGACCTCGTGTTTGCCAGGTAGGCACCATGCCACTGAGCTATACCTGGGCCGCTCCTTTCCTATCATAATTCCTTTTATTTCTGTCTTTTGTCTAATTGCTCTGGCTAAAGTTTCTAGAACTATATTGAATAAGGGTGGTGACAGTGGACATCCTTGTATTGTTCCTGATTTTAGAGTAAAAGCTTTCAGTTTTTGTTCATTCATTGTGATGTTGGCTGTTGGTTTGTCACAGATGGCTTTTATCAGATTGAGATAAAGATCATCCATTCAAATTTTCTGTACTTTTTTTTTATCATGAGTGGATGTTGGACGTTGTCAAAAGTGCATCTATTGCATGTGGTTTTTGTCCTTCGCTCTGTTAATATGGTCTATTACATTTATTGATTTGTGTATGTTGAACCATCCTGGCAACCGTGCGATGAATCCTGCTTGGTCATGGTGTATGATCATCTTGATGATTTGCTGTACTCTGTTTGCAAATGATGCAATAAGATGCATTTGAGTATCTTACTGAGGATTTTTACATCGTGTTCATTTGGGAGATTGGCTTGTAGTTCTCTCTCTTAGTTGGGTCTTTCTCTGTTTTTTTTTTTTTTTTGCGGTAGTGGGGATCAAACTCAGGACCCTGCGCTTGCTAGGCAGGCGCTTATTCCACTGAGCTATATCCCCTTTCTCTGGTTTTGGTATCAGGGTAATACTTGTTTCTGGATATGACTCTTTGAGAGTATTACTTCCCTTTCAGTTTCACTAAAGAGTTTGAGAAGTAGTGATAGTAGGTCTTTAAATTTTTTATAGAGGACAGGCCTGGTGGCAGGCATTAGACAACTGCTTTTAAAATTTGATTTAACTAAATAAATTTTAACTTTATTTTTATATACTTCTTAGCTAGACAACTATTTTAGCACTGAGTTACACTTCCAGCCCAGGAAATGTATTTTTAAATACATTTTAAATTTTGTTCTAGCTGGGTTTGGTGATGCACACCTGTAATGCCAGCACTTAGGAGACTGAGGCAGGAGGATCACTGTGAGTTTGAGGCCAGCCTGGGCTGCAAAGTGAGTTCAGGGCCAGCCTAAACTGCTTAGTGAAACCCTGCCTCAAAAAGAAAAAATAAAAAAAATAAAATAAAATAAAATAATGAAATAAATTTCTTGTAGAATTCTATAGTGAAGCCAGGCACAGTGGCCCACACCTCTGATCCCAGCACTAGGAAGGCTAAGGCAGGAGGATCACTAAGTTGGATGCCAGCCTAGGCTACAGTGTGAGTTCAAGGCCATCCTGAACTAAATAGGAAAAACCCTGTCCCCCAAAAAGGACAAAAATAAAACAATAAGAACAAAAATAAAAAACAACAGAATTCATCAGTGAATCTGTCAGGGCCAGAGCTTTCCCTTATTGGTAGGTTTTTAATTACATCTTCAGTTTCGTGGACTGATACTGGTTTATTTAGGATTTTTATATCTTGATTCAATTTTGATAATTCATATATATCTAGAAACCTATCCACCTTTTTCTACATTTTCCAACCTATTAGAATACAAGTTCTTAAAGTAGGTAAAGATGATCTGGATTTCTGCAGGATCCATTGTGATTTCATCCTTTTCATTCCAAATTGTGTGGATTTAAGTCTTTTCTTCTTTGATAAGGTTGGTAAGGTTTTGTCAATTTTAATTAATCTTTCAGAGAACCGGCTCTTCTGTTCATTGATTCTATGTATTGTTTTCTTAGTCTCCATTGCATGAATTGCTGCTCTCATCTTTATAATGTCCTCTCTCATACATGTAAGCTTTTGGCTTGACCTGCTCTTCCTTTTCTAGAAGCTTGAAGTTCAACATAAAGTTGTTTATTTGAGCTATCTTTGTTTTCCCAATACGGGTGTTCACTACTGTAAATTTCTTTTACAGGATTGCTTTGTGTCCCATAAGTTCTGGTATGTCGGATTGGCATTATCATTTAGTTGTAGAAACTGTCTAATTTCTTCTTTAATTTCACCATGACCCTGTGGTGGATTGTCAGTGGGTGGTCAACTTGTAACACGCAGCTGAACTGAACCAGTGTGGTGCTGGGTGTGGAAGGCCCACCTGAGGATCATTGCTGGCAGCATAAGAGGCAAAACTGGACAAGAAGCTGTAGGAACTGTTGGTTTTCCTGGAGGAGCTTGTCATGCTGGCTTTCCTGATGAACTTGGCTGTTCTCATTGCTGAAGGAGCTCGGGACCTTGTTGCTGAGAATGGCTGTGGTTTACTTTGGGGAAACTCTGGTCCTCACTTTGAGCATCACTTCCTGGCTCTGGAGGGGAAGATGATTCACTGCTCAGTCTACTGGAAAAGCTTGTTGTGTTGGCTTTCCTAATGGAAACTCAGCTGTTATCATCATTGGAGGAGTTCAGGACCTCACTGTTACTGAGGATGGCTGTGGTACTTTTCAGGGGAGCTCTGGTTCTTACTTTAAGCGTCACCTCCTGGCTCCAGTGCAGATCCCTCTGCCTGCTAGCACAGACTCATTCTGCTGGCACAGACTTCCTAGCTTCCCCTACTGACCTTAAAACAGGCCTGTATAAGATATTGTCCTGCGCTCTTGGCTTCCAGTTGGACTTTTGGGTGGCATTGTCATGGGCTGTAGGTTTCAGCTGGACTCATGCAGGACATTGCCATGAGATCCAGGCCCTCAACTGGATTGTTGGGGTCTTTAGTGTGTGGACGGATTTCCTGTACTCTCTTTGTGTGTTACTGTTTGGGTAACTACTATAAAATAATCTTATAAACTATGTGTCCTGTGTTGTTTCCCTTGCAAAACCCCTGACTAAAACAGATCCATTGGTTGTTCAGAAGGATGTTAGTTAGTTTCCATGTGTTTATGAACTTCTTGTGGTTTCTTTTACCATTGAGTTCCAATTTCATGAACTATGGTATCATAATATGGATGGGATAATTTCAGTTCCTTTGCATTTACTTAACCATGTTCTATGAGCTAGTATGTGGTCTGTTTTGGAGAACATCTCATGTACAGCTGAGAAGAATATGTATTCTGATATTGTGAGGTGGAACACTCTGTAGACATCTGTGAAAGCCTATTTGTTCAAAAGTTTTGTTCAGTTATACTTTGTTGTTTTTTTTTTGTCTAGCTGATATATTCGTGACAGTGGAGTATTGCGGTCCCGTAATATAGTTGTATTAGTACATATTTGATTTTTCATGTCCTTAGTATTTCTTTTATATAGTTGGGTGCACTGGTATTTGTTGCATATATATTTATATTGTTATCTCTTCCTTTTGGATTGTTCTCTTTGTAGTGACTTTCTTTATGTCTCTTAATCAGTCTTGGCTTGAAATCCACTTGGTCAGCAGATAGCTATCCCTGCTTTTTCTTAGCTTCCTCTTGCATGTAATATTGTTTTCCATCCTTTGACTTTAAGTCTATGAATTTCTTTTTGAATTAAATGTGTTTCTTATATGCAGCATATTGTTGGATATTGCTTCTTGATCCATTCTGCCACTGTGTTTGATTGGTGAATTGAGGCCATTAAAATTGATAGTTATAACTGATATGTATTGATTTATCCTTCATGTTATTTTTCTGTTGTTGGCTCCCTTTTTCCCCCCCTCTGTTTAATTGTTTCCCTTGCTAGTAGATTCATTCTGTTGGAGTTCATGGAGTTATAGTCCTTGTTATCTCTTTCTACAATGTCTGTCAGAATATTTTAGAGTGCTGGTTTGGTGTTCATGAATTTCCTCAGGTGTTCTTTGTCATAGAATTGTCTTATTTCTCCATCAGTTTTGAAAGATAGTTTTGTGGGGTACATCAATCTGGGTTGGAGATTGTTTTATTTTAGGGCTTGAAATAACTTCGCTCCAAGTTCTTCTTAATTTGAAGGTTTGTGTTGAGAAGTACCTGTAATTCTGATGGGCTTTCCTTTATAGGTGATTTGTTTCTTTTCTCTTAACAGCTTTTAATAGTCTGTTCTTACATTGAATTTCTGCAAGCTTGACTATTTGTATGCCTCGATACAGATTTTTTTTATCATGGCTAATTGTATATGTCTCACTTCTTTGTATGTCACATTCTTTTTTCCTGTCAAGGAAGTTTTCTGCATGATGTCTGTGAACAGGTTTTTTATATCATTCATGCTATCTCCTGCTTTTTCATGGACTCTGATCAATCTCATATTATTTTTCTTTGCATCATCTAGCATCTGCTGGATTCATTTCTTGTGGGTCCTTGCTATTTTTGAAAGAAATCTTTCTTTTCCTGATCACTAACCACAAGCCTATGTTCTATATCTGATATTCTCTCCTCACATTGGTTTATTCTGCTGTGGATACTGTCAGTGGAATTTCTACTCTTGGATATCTGTCTGGATATGTTTTACAGATTTCATTTTTTTCTATATTGGGCATTTATAGTTTCCATCTTTTCCTTAAGCTCGTCTAACTTTTTTTTTTTATCTGCATCTGCTCTAGAGTCACTAAGCATGCCTTTCATTACAGTCACCATGACTGTATTTATCTGAGAAATTATTTCTGATTTGACTTTTCTAGAGTCTTGTTCATCTGCTTTGTTGTTATCACTTTAGAGAGTTCAGGTGGGGAGCTTTGGACTGTCCCATTTCACTGCCCCCTGGGTTTGCCTTTGGTGAACTGGAAGTCTGGGGTTGCACCTTGTTTAAGTGTCTTCTTATTTTATCTTTTTTTAAATAGCTTAATTCCTGGTTGATGCTTATAAATTGCCTATGGTGAGTGGTTTTATTGCTAGTATTAAGAACCCTCAGAGAACGACTACTTCTCAGAGGTGTCTTCCAGGTATAGCTGGCTTTTGGGTTTTGAGTCTGTTGTAAGATCCTACCTCTTCAATTTATGAGAGATGAGAAGTTGCTGCCTACTTGGCCCAGCCCCTGATTCTTTGACACTGGCCCACACTATTTTCCATGACCCTTAGGCCATCTCTGTTTTGGTATACTAGGAAGAACAGCTGATGAGAACAATTATGTCACTTTGGCTAAAGTGTCCCAATCAGCAATAATAATAATAGAATCAAACACAGCGTAGAAAATGGCAAACAGGCAATTATAAATTTGCCACTTTTAACTGCATGAACTAGATTTGTGGTTCTATAACAAAGTCTACAACAAACTAGAAAATTATATGCAGTAAATAAGCTCTCAAAATGCTAATTTTACCCCCAAGGTGAAATTTGAGTGTAGGAGGTTTTTTTTTTTTTTTTTTTTTTTTTT
>PVLD010016739.1:0-43977 GCA_004027595.1 Dinomys branickii | reverse complement strand
TAAAAAAAAAAAAAAAAAAAAAAAAGAGCAAGAGCTGGTTGGAAATCAAGAGTCCAGTTCTGCCACTGACCTTAGAATGACCTTAGAAATATCCTTTTAGTCACCAGTTCTATCATCTGGAAAAATTATTCTTAAGATACCCTCTCATTCTAGCATTTTATCTTGGATCTTGCTGCAAATGGAGGAAGCTAATATTAAAGCAAGTATTTCTTTCATCTCTTTTTCAAGGAACCTTTCAGATCCATTTGTTTAAAGTAAGCTATGCTTTAATTATATTAGCTCAATTCAGAAACTTATATGTATAAAATGCAGGCCAGTACCACAGGCTCAAATATGAAAGAAAAGTAAAGATACATCGTGTATGGCTTTATTCACAGAAACTGAGTATCGAATTGTTTTCATTCACACAGATAGAGCACTCTGGAAATATTCTCCATACCAAGGTGTGTATTTCAGTGAAACGTTCATATTCCCCCTAAAACATCTGAATGTCACATTTAAAGAAAGTAATAATGATATAGTAGTGACTGTAATTTACTGAAAGCTTATTGCTTTCCAGGCACTATACTGTGTGTTTTGTAGTATGATTTTGCAATATTAAGAAAACAATCCTATAATGGAGGGGTATTGAACACAGACAAACACACACACACACACACACACACACACACACACACACATTGAAAATAAGATATTCTATGCCTAAAATCAAATAGCTAGTGAATTATAGAGACCAAACTGTAAACTAAGTCCGTAGCCGTCAACATCTGCTTTTAATTCCGTTGTCTATGGACAACAGAGTTTAAGTGTATGTATATTAATCACCCATCAATCTCAAAGTTTTTAGAAGGGATAGAGCAACTGATTTAAATTGTTTCCTTCGTAGGCCTAACATATACAAAAGAAATGTTCATGGAACAAATTATAGATGAATTTGCCAACAAATTTGAAAATAGAGAAATTTCTAGGACTCTGCTTCCTCTATGAAATCTTCTGACAGTCCCCTAGCAAAATGACAGAAGAACACAAACTGAAGTCTTTGGAGAGATATTGGTAATAAAGGATTACCTGAATTTCTAATTACTGAAAATACCATCTTTTAACCCTGGAAGGATCATTCCCGGAAACTTTGAATTTCAGTTAGCTAGAAAAAAGAAAGAGAATCACTGAAATGCTACTAAAATTATTTTCTTGTAATTAAAAATCCATTAACACAAAATGCAATAGATTATTCTTGCAGCTAACATAAATGTGGAATGATACATTACTATTTTATATAAAATTTTTAATCCAGGTAATTACATCTAGGACGATTCTTTTACTGGGATCGCTTTATGACTAATTTTTGTATATCACTAGCAATGATTCATGATCTTTGTAAAATGGATTGAAGGCTATAGGCCTTTTTACTTTCCTTTCATAAAGCAAGCCATCCACACCCAAGCATCAGATTTTTCCATAATTAGTGCAGTAGTTTTATTTAAACTTTGGAGATGCTCAGAACAATACAATACTATTTCCCAAAACAAAATATTATGATTTCTTTAATTCTAACTTATCAGCTATCATTTTTCATTACGAGAATTTAATGAATTTTCTAAGAAGCCATCTTTCTCTCTGTACTTACAAACTAGACAGCCTTATAGCCAAAGTCTTAAACTAAACAACACTCTTAACTTTAATCACATCTCCCTGGAGTTATTGATTCTTCTTTTTACTGATGGTTTCACCACTTCACCTGAGGATCTGGCAATGTTGCCCTTTCCTTATTCTTTTGCTTTTCATTCTTTTCAGGAGATCTACTCAAAATATCATAGAACATGACTCTTCAAATAGGATTACACAACTAATCAATGAGTTAGCCTCACACATGGTTCTTAACACATCAGCACTTTCAGTTTTGTAGTGAAAACCACATGCTCAGTACAAATAAACATCTCTGGATTCTACCTATGGAATTGTTCTGCTCAAAACTGTAATCTTTAAAAGTAAAGTTTGTTTATTTGTTTTTATTAATGCTCTGATCATAGTAGATGTTCCAGAGTCTTACTGATTAATTTCATTACTATGGCTGTACTATACTAGGGAATTTATAAGTGTATATCTTATTTTTTTAAAGATTGGATACTTTCATTCTTTTAATAAAAGAATTATCTCTAAGAAAATATGGCTTGAATACCCATGTTCATAACTGTACATGTTGTAACAGCTAAATCTTGAGAACAGCCCAAATGCCCACCAGCAGATAAATGGATAAAGAAGATTTGGTTCTGTTATACAATGGAGTACTACTCAGCCATAAATAAGGATAACCTTGAGACATTTCTAGGTAAATGGATGGATGTTGAGACCATACTCTAAAGTGAAATAAATCAGACACACATATATCAGCACCATATAGTTTCTCTGGTGTGAGAAATCAGAAGTGTACATAAGTACCAAAATGTATAATAGATATTGTGAAAATAAGATGAAAATATTCAATAGGAAGGGGAACTAGAGGGGAGAGGGGGGAAGGAAGACAGGGGAAAGAAAAAATGAGACAAGAAGGATAAAAACGGAAACAAAGCTTTGGTAAATAGAGAAGGGAGGATAAGGAAATAGGGGGAAAATATGGCCTGATCTTATGTACAACTTTGATGAGATAATTCTTCATAGTTTTTATTTTTGTCTAGCAGAGTCACTCTATTTAATTTCCATGTAACTATTTGGTAACCAGAAAGTTTCTGCGGACTGCCACTTCTCCCCAGATAAATGTAATGTCACATCAGCTCAAGGCAGAATAAAGATTTAAAGATCATTGTCTAATAATCTGAGCTAGATTGTGACAGAGGAGCGCCACAAAGACAGTATTTGTAAAGATGTTTCCCAGAGCAGTTTAAATTGGTAAGGGGCAAATTTAAACTCAAAATATTAATCAAGGAAAAATTAAAAACTTTTAAATGAAACTGGAAAAGTAAGACAGTTTTATTCACTTGTTCAGTGAACATTTCTTCCTTCCTTCCTTTCTTCCTTTTTTCCCTTCTTTCTTTCTTTCTTTCTTTCTTTCTTTCTTTCTTTCTTTCTTTCTTTCTTTCTTTCTTTCTTTCGGTACCAAGGATCAAATTCAGGACCTCACACTTGCCAGGCAGGCACAGTGTTGCTGAGCTATATCCTCGACCCCTTGGGTAATATTTATTACCTAGTGTTACTTACTATGATCAGCTTTTAGTTTCAGAACTATATACCAAAGTAAGGGAAAAAATTGACATATTCCCTACACTTAAGAAATGTAAGGCACATGCCTACAATCCCAGAACTTGGGAGGCTGAGGCAGGAGGATCATTGAGTTTGAAGCCAGTCTGGTCTACAAGGAAAGCTCAAGGCCACCCTGAACTGCACGGTGAGACTCTGTCAAAAAAAAAAAAAAAAAAAAAAAAAAAAAAAAAAAAAAAAAAAAAAAAAAAAAAAAAAAAAAAAAAAAAAAAAAAAAAAAAAAAAAAAAAAAAAAAAAAAAAAAAAAAAAAAAAAAAAAAAAAAAAAAAAAAAAAGACAAAAATTAGAGACAGAAATATATAGCCCAATAAAAGATACAAACATGTTTGACAGAAAATGTGAGGTCTATGTAAAAGAATTACAAGGGCTGGGGATATAGCTCAGTTGAATATGCACTTGCCTGGCAAGTGCAAGGTCCTGAGTTCGATCCCCGGTACCACAAAAAAAAAAAAAAAAAAAAAAACGTAAAAGAATTACAAATTCCATAAGATGACAGAAAAGCTAGGAGGTAACTGGTCTTCTAGATATGATGATGTTTCCAATTTTGTTGGGCAAACATTTCATTTAACTGCGGAAAAAAAAAAGGCCAGCCTGAGAGAAAGAAAGATGAGTGCTCTAATCCAGAGATCAGCAAACTTTCTGCAATACTTCAAAGTGTAAAGACTTGCATGTTTTGTAGCCCATTTGTTTTGTGTTGATCCTAACCAGCTCTGAGGCTGGGCATGAAAGCAGCTTCTAACAATACCTCAACCAATGGGCATGGCTGTGCTCCAACGAATCTTTATTGAATAAAAGAGAGGCAGGGTGCCAGGTTTGGCTTATGAGCAATATAGCTTGTCAACTCCTTCTCTGGCCTGACACCTAACTTGGGAAAGGCTCAGAGATAGGACAGGGGTTTCTGTGTTCAAGCAGTAGATAAGAGGCTGGTATTGCCAGGGCCAAGTAAGCTGGAAGAAAGGGCAATAAAATGAGCTCAAAGAGATAAGCAGGAGCTAGACTGTGCACAGCTTTACAGGCTCTGCACACACAGCCCAGTGTTTGCAAGAACACTGGATTTTATTTTGCAACACTTCACATTTTAAGTAGGGTGGTACCACGATGTTTGGGGGAGTGTAAAAGCTCATTTTCATTCCTACATGGAGAATGGATTGGAAGACTTGCAAAGTAGTTCTGGAGATTTAATCATGGCCTGCATGTACATGGTGGCAATGCAAATGGGGAGAAGTGGGTATATCTGGGACACATTGAAAGGGCAGTGTCTAAATGATTGATTTAATGATGAGCAGATGACAAAGAGAAGGAAACATGTGACTCTGTGTAGAGCAATTTGATTGGCCATGAGTAGTCAAGCTGGGCTAAAATATAAATTTCAAAGAGGAAGGTTTAAAGAGAGAAAGCCTGAAAAGTTAGGTTGAATCCACTTGACGGACTATCTTAAGTCATGAGTTATGTAAAGGACATTTGTGTTCATGAAAAAGAGAACGTTACTAAGAAGTTTTGAACAAAAGAGTAATAGAGTCAGAGATGTTCTATAAAGCATTTTAGGTTTGATAGATTAGAGAAGAACGTGTCAAGAGTCACAGGAAATGAAGGAATAATTGGCATCATATAAAACAAAGATAATTAAGAGTTGGTCCAGGCTTTTAATCCTGGGAGTTACATGAAATGTAAATTCAATAAAGCTTTTGGTTGAGGTTAAACAATTTCTAACAATCGAGACATAAGAGGAATAAAAGCCAAATTTTACAGAGAAAGGTAAGATTAGCACAACTGAGCCCAACACTAGTTCTGACTCAGTTCTCTAACAGCCATAAAAAAAAATAGCAATAAACCAATATATATATATACTTCACTGGAGCAGTAACTCTCCTGCTCTATAACCCAAATACTCACATACGTGAAAGACAGAATACTACAGATCTCTCCTGGTATTTTTATAGAGACCCAGAACACTGAAATGCAGGTGAGTTTTACTATGACTTGATTTGATTTGGAAATCAAGTTTAGAAAACAGAGAACAGTTCATGGCTCCCTCAGATATTCCCATCTATGTGACACATCGGTAACATCCACACTCTGTCACTGCAGACACTGTGGGAAAAAGCTAGTGGCACGGACTCTGTAACCATATATCTGAGGTTCAAAACTCACGTACTGGAGACCTGAATGGAAGCAGGGTAGCAGAGTGGTTGTGGATTCCAAATGTCAAGGGGTTACAGAGAGGCCAATGAAAGCAGGAGGGAAAGATTGCAGTGTAGCCTACTTCAGCTGCAGAAAGACAAGTCATCTATCATCTGTATGAACTATTAAGCCAGTGCCCACAGAAAGCAGTTATTAAGATATGGTTCATGCCTTATTGGACCCATAATAGGGTTTCTCAGTTGGACTCTGCTCTATTTGACGTTGTCTGAAGAATCTAAATGTGATGATTCCCATTATCAGTCTAGTGCAAAGTGATTTATTTCCTAATTTTTAACTAGTATTTCCATGATGTATTATATGTTTTCCATTTTGCAAGGACAACTGGGTTGCCTGTACGAAATTTTAATTAAATTTTTGACCTTTAAGGATCTAGTTTAGCCAAAATGCTATCTGGCTAAGGGTGTTTTCAGTAGAGTTATTAGTCTGGCTTTTTATTGTAAGATTTCAAAGTCATATTGAAGAAGAAAATTATCTTCAGTTTCCTGGCACATGTACAATGTGTATTTCTGAACTTCACTCAGAAGCGATGGAAGTTACAATTTTTGAAGACACTTAAGACTGCTATCCTCGATTGTGTGTACATAGTGCAACACTCTTAATCATTCACTTCAACAATCACAAGCAACTAAGAGTTTATAAAGTGGAGAAAAACTATACACTTTGTTTCTCCTCCACAGAAAGTTATTTCTACTGGATAGTAGAATCTGTGGATGTTTAATTTAAACAAATAATTGACATCAATTGACTTCTTATTTTATCTCCCTCAATCTGTGTGGTTCCAACATTTGTCTCCTTGCTTCTAGCTTTTCTAATGGGTAGTCAATGCATATCCTTATCTTTCTGCACTTACTGAAGCTGTTTCTTTTCCCTAGGAAGACTTCGAACCCACCCATTCCCAACCAGGAAAATTCCACTCTGTGTTGCCAGAATGCAATGTTCACTGTTCTGTTAACACTTTCTATTACATTTCCTGCTTCCTTAACTTTCTTGGGCCTGGCTGGGGTAAAGACTATGACTCATTCATCTCTGTATTCCCAGCACCATATAAACTTAGCAAAGAGTGTACATTGAATAAAAGTTTATTGAATAAATTCTTCATATGGCACATTCAGCGGGCTGGTATATTGGGTGCTTTTTTCAGTAGCAAGATCATTTCTGAATTAACTACACCAGGAACTAGAAACAGCTTTCCATAAAAAGTGACTTTCTGGACAGAGACAGCAATGCAAAATGTAAACTCTTCAAAACAGCAACATCATAAAATAATGTTAGAATAGTAGTTGGACTCTTGGATAGAGGATTAGTATTCCTTTATGAAAGCATGATCATACTACTAGATTTTGGATAGTTTCAGTTACAATCCAGCCTTGATTATGAGCTAAAGTCATTCATAGAATTAGAATTACAGCAGTATAAACCCACACACATGTATTTTTTTAGCCACTCAAGCCACTACTAAAAATAACATAGAGAAAGTTGCTTAATAACAGTAGAAATTTGCTTCTCACAGGTCTGGAGACTGGGAAGTCCAAGGCCAAATCATCAAGAGATTTGGTATACAATGAGGACTCTTCTCTTGGCTAAAAAATGACACTCTTTACTATTACTTCACATGGTGAAAAGGGTAAGGGATTTCTCTGAATTTTCATTCTTAAATACATAAATGCCTTTCTATGGGGACTCTATATTCATGATGTAATCACCTTCCAAAGGCTTCACCTCATAATACCATATCGGGGTTAAGAATTCAAGATGCAAATTTAGGGGAGATGTAAACATTCAACTCACTGCATATGGTGACAAGAATGTCAAAATCATTCAGAGAAGACAAGCCAATGTTTTCAACAAATGAGACTGGGAAAACTTGATATTCGCATGTAAAACAGTTAACTTGAATCTTTATCTAATGCCATATACAATTGCTATCTCAAAAGACCTAGAATTATAAAACTTATACAAGAAACTGCAGGGCAAAAGATTCACAACATTAGATTTACTGATGATTTACTGAATATGACACCAAGGCACAGGCAACAAAATGAAAAATTAGACAAACTAAGCTTTATGAAAAATTTAAAACCTCAGCACCAAAAGACACTAGCAACAGAGTAAGAAGGCAAATCACAGAATAGGAAAAAATATTCAAAAATTTTAGATCTGATAGGGGGTTGGTATATGGAATATATGACATCAGTAAAACTCAACAGCCAAAAAAAAAAAAAAAAAAAGGAACCGATTGAAGAATGGGCAAAAGATTTGAGTGGATAGTTCTCCAAAGATAAACAAATGGCCATGTGCAACATGAAAAGTTATACATTAGAGAAACGTAAATTCAAAGTGCAAGATAACATCTCGTATTAGGATTTCAATTAGTAAGAAGAAATGCCAAAAATAATGACCATTGCCAACGATGTGGATCAGCTGGAACTCCCGTGCCAGTGATGGTGAACCTTTCAGAGACAAGCACCCAAACTGCAACCCAAAACCCATTTACGTATTGCAAAGTGCCAACATTGCAATAACCTGAACACTGAGGTTTTAGTTCAGAGAAACAACTCATACATTAACACTTTTATCCTAAAAGAACAGAATAACATATGTGCCATAGCTTGAGCACCACTTCCTATACTCTGCAGGTGAATATCCAGAACGACACTCATTGAGGAAAATACCATAACAATTCCTCTTAACAATAGAGTTACCCTGTGATCCGGGAATTTCATTTCTACATACATACTCAAAAGAATTGAAGTCAGAGTCTTGAAGATGTATTTGTACATTCAAGTCCATGACATTATTATTCCCAATAGCTAAAACATGGAAGCACCCCAAGTAGCCGTCGACAGATGAATAGACAAGGAAAATGTGGTATTGGTATGCAAAAGAATATTATTCAATCTTAAAAAGAAAGCAAAACGTAATATAGACGAACCTTGAGGATATTTTCATAAGTGAAAGAAACCAATATTAGGAAGACAAATATTATGTGATTCCTCTTATTCGAGAAACTTAGAGTTGTCAAAATCATAGGCATAGAAAGTAGAATGGGGGGTAGGGAAAGTTACTGTTCAAAGAGTATAGAACTTAATGGGTGTGCAGTTCCATTTTATAAAATGAATAGAGTTCTTGAAATGCATGATGGTGATAGCAGGAAAATTTTAGGAATATAGTTAATACCTGTGAACTCTACAATTAAAATGGTTAAGATGCCAATTCTGTTGTATGTATTTTTAGCGCATATTGAAAATGAAAAATGTATGATTAAAAATTACAAAGCAAGTTAAAATTCCCATTGACATCACGGAGAAAGAAAGTGACTATAGTGGTCAGGTTTTCCAGCTAAATAGTATATAAATGATAAGTCAATGTTAGGGATGAAAAAAGGACTATCCCTTGCAAACGATGTATTGCTTGTAAACAATATGCATGTGCAACAGCTGTGTCCAGAAAATTCTCTAACATTCTAGAGTCTGGAGAGTTAAGATCTCACACAGAAACTAGGTGTAGATGATAAAAAACAATTTTATAAACACTTGCTAGATAGATGTTATGAAGATGATATTATCTTTGGCCTTTTTTCCAATACTAGAAACTAAAGGAAAATCATTAGTTCCATGAAAAAATTAAATTTCTAAGAAAAAATATCAAGAATCACATTTAATAAACACAGTAATCTTCAAGAAGTAGTACCAATGACAGAAAACTCTGCAGCAAAACAGAGAAGCCCATCTCTGGCTCGTTCCCCAGACCTCTTGTCCTCCTAACTGGGCCAACAGCTTCCGGAAGTTTTGTGGTGTGTTGACACAGTTCTGAGGATTATCAGTGGTGCTACCCATGAAGCACCATGGTCTATGCATGAATAGTTGGATCCCTGTGTTCTTCCTAAATACAGTGGATACCAGTGGCTGCGAGAAACTGATGACACTAAGGAAGAGAACAGAATTGCTGAACTTCTTCACAAGGAACCTAGGAAGACTTCCAGGCAGCACAGAGATCAAACTCCAGTATGGCCTTCTGCAGGAAAAGCATGGACCCTCCAGCCAGGGAACTAACATTGACTAAGACAATGCACAAAATCTCAGAGCACGGAGTGGTCTGCGTTTTCAGACCACAGAGTGCCTTGTTCCTGTTATTCCCAGCAACAAAGTGAGTTGAATACAAAATCCCCAACCCCACAGTAAAAAGGACCTCAGATTTTACAGGAAAAGAGTCAAGTAGTCCCTCCCACTCTGGCTGCCCAGAACCCCACAAACAATATCAGAAGCAAGAGAATCACCCAGAATCCATGCAGGTATTGGTTATATGCTATATTATTTAGGATTCCTCCGAGAAACAAAACCAGCAGTCTGTGTACAGAAGAGAGAGAGACTGATTTTACATTTCTCAAAAGAAGACATACAAATGGCCAACAATACTGTATATGAAAAAATGCTGAGCAACACTACTTATCAAGGAAATATAAATCAAAACCACAGTGAGACATCACCTGATTCTGGTAAGAATGACAAAAAATAACAAGAATTGGAGAAAATATAGAGAAACAAAGACTTTTGTATATTGAGTCTAGGAATGTAATTTAATACAACCAATTATGGAAAATAATATGAAGGTTCCTGAAAAATGCAATTAAAAATAGAAAATTCAATGAACCAAGCATTCCATCAATGAGTATATATCAAAAGGAAATGAAACCAGTACATAAAAGAGATATCTACACTCCCATGCTTATTGGAAAAGTATTCACAATAACCAAAATCGAAGTGACCATCAACAGACAAGTGAATAGAAAAGTGTGGTGTGTATGTCCCGTAGAATACTATCCCACTACAAAAATGCTTCTGTCATCTGAGACAACAAAGATAAACCTAGAGGACATGGTATGCAGTGAGATAAGCCAGGTACAAAAAGGTAAATATTGGATAATATTACTAATATGTGTGTTTGGACTCAAAAAAAATTGATCTCATAGAAGTAAAAAGTAAGATGATGGTTATCAGAGGCTTAAGAAAGTGGGGGTTCAGATACACAGGGAGAGGCTGATCAGTGAGCATGAAGCTACAGTTAAAGTAAAAGATACATTCTGTGGTACAGGGCTGGGTATATAGCTCAGCGGCACAAGTGCTTGCCTGGCTAGCGCAAGGTCCAGAGTTCCATTTCCAATACCAAAAAAAGTTCTGTGCTACTGCATGTATGATGACTATAATAAAAAATAACACACTATATTTAAAAAACAAGGAGAGAATTTTAAATACTTTACCACAAAGAAACAATATGTATTTGAAGCAATACATGTGCTCACTAGCCTTCTTTGGCCCTTACACAAGGTACCAAAGCTTCCACATTTTACCCCATAAATTTGTACAAGTATTATGCATCAAATAAAAATAATATAAATATGAAAAAGCAAAAAGGAGTGAATTGGCTCACATAATTGTCAGAGGTGGCAGGGCAGGCTACAAATTCTACCAGAAATTGGTGTTTTGAGGGCTCTTGAGCCCAAAGACTGTGTGGAAACAGAATTCTTTTCCTCCCTGGGGAAGCTCAGTCTTTTCCTTTTAATACCTCCAGCTGATTGAATGAAGCCTACCCACACTGCAGAGAATACCTAAAATCTGCAGATTAAAATATTGACTGCATCTTTAAATACCTGCACAGAAACATATGCACTGGTGTTTGACTAGACAACTGGGCACTGTAACCTGGCTAAGATAACCATAAAATTCATGATTATACACAAGAACAAAGATAATCCATGAGAACGATGATAACTAACATGCCTTCCACATGCTAGGCACTGTTCTTGCCATATGTACTCACTCACTTCATCCCCACAGCAGACCATGTACAGTAAGTATATCTTTTTATTTAACAGACTAAAACCTTGAGGCAGAAATTCCTTAAGTCACCTTTCCATGGCCATATGCTAGCCAGTGAAGCAGGTTGATTAAAATTGACAGCATTTGTCCAAGGCTCACATGTTTTATCGCTGAATTAGAGCAAACATGGTGTGGGAAATGGAGGGAAAATCCCCCAGTTACTCTACACTAAGAGAATCTAAATAAGAATCTGAATTGAATACAATAAAAGCATCCCAATAAAATAGTAAGACAAGTGAGATGAAAGAGGAGATCACTACCTCTGAGAACAAGTCGCAGAGTGAGCAACATGATTAGGGGAATAAGCAAATCAGAAGCACCAAGAGAGAGAACAGAAGCAAGTGAGTTACAGACACAGAAGGTAAGAGTTGAGATAATCTGAGTGAGTGCAGATGAAGGGGACAAAAAGCTTGGGAAGAATATTATCAATATGGATATAATGTATATTATAATACTATAGATGATAGATGGATAGATAGATAACAGATTGAAAAGAAGACTGCAATATTCCTGGAGTGGAAATTCTACTTCAAGGTGTATTCAAATTTATGTACAATCAATTCCTCTAAAATGAATAAAAATAATTACATATGTTAAAGAACCATTCTATATGCACAGAAAGCACTTCATGATACTCAAAGAAGATTAGAGGCAGTATACTCAGTGAGCCATTTCTTATTAGAACCACTGAATGCCAAAGATAAAGAAAGAATTCTTCAGATATTCAAGCTTTTGCAAACCATATACAAATGAAAGAAGCAAAATTATATCACCTCAAAATCTCCTATGATACTCAACTTACAAACCATGGAGTAGTATCCATAAACTTTTGTGAAAAATGAAATTTAACCTAAATATATTATAGCTAATCAGATCACTGACACATAGAAGACACTGAAAGATATTTACTAGTACAAAAGTCTCATGAGATATAACACACTTTTTCTAGAAGAAACATTTGCTTGATAATGTTTAGTCAAATAAGACATGATTAAAAGTCAATTCAAGAATGGCGAAGCTAGGTTAAAAGGACTTACAGTGAGAAAACAAAACTATCTAAACCGAGAGCATAGCAAGCAACAGATGAAAATACGGTAGAAAAACAACGTGCATGTTACAAACCTGAATAATGCAAAAATAATCACATAACTACAAATTGGGTGGTGGAGGGAAGTGGAGATGGGAGAAAGTTTAAGAAGGCTAGCATTCTCATTTTTCAAAGCAAGAATGGATAGATACTATGTAAATATCTATCTTTAATGTTAAATACTGAATTCTCTTTTATTTTATGGAAAAAAGGTAGAACAAAATTTCATAACAAGATGATAGGAAAATAACAACAGTTAATACATTGCATGTTATTATCTTTAAAATAGTTACTCAGACTGCAAGATATAGCCATAAAAAAATTCTCCAATTGATACTAGTGCAAACCTTCCTTTTCTATGAACTAAGAGACACTAAGACTATCGCTAACTTACATTTTTTTCTCTCTTTTCCTTTTCTTCCTCTTCCCTTTGCCCCATCCTAGTTCCTTTTCCCTTGTTAACAATTTCCATTTCATAATATCTCTGGTACATTTTAGACTTTATTTATGCTTTCAGCTTCTCACACCAGGGGAGACAATACAGTGTTTACATATGTGTCTGATTTATTTCACTTATGAGTATTTTTTTTTTTGGTGGTACTGGGGATTGAACTCAGGACCTTGTGCTTGCCAGGCAGGTGCTTATTCCACCAAGCTATATCCCCAGCCCCTCACTTATGAGTATGGTCTCAAGTTGTATCTATTTACCTATAGAAGTCTCCAGTTTATCCTTCTTTATGGCTGAGTAGCACACCATTGTATAAAAAGGCCACATCCTTTTATCCACTCCTCAGTTGATGGGCATTGGGGTTGTTTCCATAATTTATCTATGACAAATTATGCTGCTGTAAACAAGAGTGCACATATATCGCTGTAGTATGATGTTTTTAATTCTTCTGGGAAGATACCCAGAAGGGGAATAGCTGGGTCAAGTGAGACCACTAATCCTAGATTTCCAAGGAATCTCCGCGCTGGTTTCCACAGTGGTTACACAAATCTACACTCCCACCAACAGGAAAGAAGGGTTCATTTTCCCCTGCAGTCCCTGCAGCATTTGTTATTGGTTTATTTCTCAATGGTAACCATTCTTTCTGGAGCAAGACGAAATGTCAGCGTTGTTTTAATTTGTATCTCTCAAACGACCAATGATGTTGAACATTTTTCCATATATTTATTTGTCATTTGTACATACTGAATTCTTAAAGTTAACCCTTTCTTTTTAGCATGAGTTGTTTCCTTAATGAAAAAAGATATGTGGTAAAGAAACATCTTTCAGTTGAATTTTGTTTTTCTTCTATGAAGTCAGATAAAATACCAATAGCTAATTTTCATTAAAAATACTTTCTAGAATCTCACCCTGTATTCATGCTGTTTATGTATTTGTCTTTTGCCTTTATCTTCCCAATTATATAAGAAGCACTGAAAAATGTTCACAGTGATGTCCACTTAATGGGATCTGCCATGTCTGAGTTGGGATAAATTTTTTATTATTTTATTATTATGCATACTTTTCAGTGCTGGGGATCCGTAGTACCTGCCTTGCAAGCATGACATCCTGAGTTTGATTCTTAGTATCCCCCCAAAAAAAAGTTCTAAGTAGTAGAAAAAGATAGTAACAGTGGTTTCTTTTTCAGTAATAAGAAAATGACCAATGACAATTTTTCTTTATATTTTCTGTATATTTGTAATTTGCAAACAAGGAAATAATAACTGTGTTCATTCTATTCATAAATTCAGCATGCATAAGGAACACGTTTTGCACATATATATTACACTTTACTTATATGTATCTTTTTAAATTTGATTTTCTAGGAAATAAAATGAGCAATAAAAATGTGACTATACGCAAGCTTACTATGCAAAGTAGAAAGTGCAGCAGGAAGTGCCATATATTCCTAAGAGAATGGAGATAATAATTAGAGGGTAACATAAAAAAGCAGGAAATTTATTCTTGGATCAGTTTTAATCTCATTATTGCTTATTACTCTAAAATTGCCTTTATTGCATGTTCTGCAGCTTATTTACAACATAGGAAATCTGAACAAAGTTTGTAATTGGTTACACCAAGCTAGCGGAGAGGTTATGAAATAGGTTTATTGTTATCGTATCAGCCACAAGAGCAATAAAGTTTTATCTAAAATGCCAGATTTTCAGTGTAGAATTTTATGAGACAGAAAGGGGTATGAGTACATGTTTTTATATTAACTATGATGACACTACAATTATTAGGCTTTTTCATTACTATAACAAAATAAATGAGGCTGGATCACATTATAAAGAAGACAGATTTACTTAGGGTTGTAAGTACAAGGGCATCAGCTGGGCTTTGGCAGGGATCTCATGGCAGGTGGTATCGTGCCATGAGAATCCATGTTAGAGCAAGGATCACATCAAGAGACAGGAAGGCAGCGCTCTGCCTGGAGCCAGGCCTATTCTTACACAGTTCTCGTCTGTGAGCGAAGGACAGGTCCTACAAGAACTGTGTTAATCTTTTCTTAGAGCAGCACTACCCATGACATAGTGACCTTCTGGTAGCCACTTTCTTCAGGGTCCACCACCTCTCAACACTGCCACACCGGGCACGTGAACCTTTGGGAGACAAATCACATTCAAACTCTGGCAGTGGATAAACAAACTCTTGAAAAGAAATGGTTACTGGGGGGAAGAGTAAAGTGACAAAGGCTGAAGCTACAATTCTTTAAATATATTGCTTTTAGCATTTAAGCATTAAGAATCATGTATTTAAGAATGATACATTTTATGCAATTCTGAAACTGAGTTTAAAGAGGAATTTCAAAAACTCTAGAGCAAAAAAAAAAACAAGTGAACCTATCTGTATGAAAGCTGGTGGCTTACACATACATAAAACTTTTAAAAATGACATTTAAGACATGATAATTTGACTGAACATACTAGTATGAAATGCCCCCAAAATAAAAAACAGACAATAACTTTTAATGTGTTTCCAATAATGATGTTGATCATGTTGATTTTGTGTGCTGCGATATAGTAAATAAATTATCATATTCACGTCACTGGGAACTGGGATTTCTTGTTACAGGAAGAAGATACAAAAGAGATGCAAAAAATGGGATTAAATGTTTTATGATATTCTGTATCAAATAGAAAGTACTAGTATAAAATCATGATTTTATACACTTGTGCATGCACACACACACATATATTTCTCAGCTCTAGTCATTGAAAGATCTTGAAGAAATGAGTAACGTGATGGCAATGTATACCCACAATGATTGTATTATGGTCTCTAATTATCATTTCTAATTCAAAGGAATGAGAGCTTCTTAGAGGAAGAATCCAGGTCTAAGGCAGGAAATACACAATTTAAACCTGAAGCATTTTGTCATACCCAAAACAAGAAAACTTTCAAATCCTATTTTGTTGTATCAAAAATCTCAGGAGCCGATTTGAAGAGTCACTTGTGGGCCAAGAATGGCATAATTTTATCATCAGTTATAATAATACCTGCCAAGAATTGAAATATTTCAAATGTTTTTTAAATCTGTGAAGTCATAATAGTCCCTTTTTAAGAAGTAGGTGATATTTGGAGGTGTTAATTTAGCAACTTACTTTTAAATTGGTAGAGCAGAATAAGAAAGCATTTCTCTCTTTCCTATGTTCGTTATGTCTTGGAATAACTAAACAGTTGTTGTGAAAAATTTTCACTTTACTTGGAGTTGTTCAATTAATATATAAAGAATGAATGATAAAATAAAAATGGCACCATTGTGACACTAGAAAATCATGACCACAAGCTGCTGGCAATTCAAAAGTTGAAACAACCAGATATCATACTTCCTGAAAGAATTACAGAGCACATATAAAGTAGCCCTGTCCAGAGGAAAGAATGAACCTACACAAAATCAATTTTCTAATACTATAAGTACCACTTATCAGGACATACCTAAGAGGAACAAGCTAAAAGGCACTCAGTAAATTCCAGAATGTAGTACGTTTTATGGACCTGTTCTACCAATAAACTGCAGTAGCAGGAGAGGAACAGAGAGAACTATTAAGGAACTGAGCCATGCAATGAACAGAATATTTGTGCCCCTAAAACTTCATCTGTTCAAATTCTAACCCCCAAGGTGATAGAAAGGACCATGACACTTGGAAAATATTTAAATATTGACTGAATAATGGTATAAGGTATATTTTATGATGTCTTAGGTGGACTAATGAAGTAGTTCTATTTTTAGTTAAAAATTCTTAGCTTTTGGAAATTGAAAGGGACATCAGAAAATGGGGAGGTATCCTCAGTTGCCACCTAGGCAGAACCAATCAATATGACCATACTGCCAACACTGTTATGTTGAATTGTTATGTTGAACTGGATTACTAACACAATCCCATTCAAGATAACAACAGCATCCCCAGTGGGGAAAAATTCCTCACAAAACTAGAGAAAATAATTATAAAGCTCATATAGAATCAAAAGATAGAATAGTAGAAGTAATTCTGGGCAACAAGGACAAGGCAGGGGCATCACAATCCCAGACTTTAAGAGATACTACAAAACTACAGTGGTAAAAACAGCATGGAATTGGCAAAAGACTTGTGTATCAATGTAAATAGAATAGAGGATGCAGAAACAACTGCAGGCACACTCAATTACCTTATTTTTGAACAGAGGGCTACATACTTTCACTGGAGAAAAGACAGCCTCTTTAACAGATGGGGTGCTGTGGAAACTAGCTATCCACAGGCTTAAGATTGAACCTAGACCCGTATCTCTCACCATGTACTAAACTAAAATCAAAATAGATCAAAAAACTAAATATTAAAACTGAAACATTTAGTCTGTGGGAATAAAAAAAAAATAAGTAAACCTCATGAACACAAAAAGTGTTAAAACTCTTGAAGACAAAGGGAAAGGCAGACCAGTTGCAGAAGAACTAGTACCAAAAATCAACAAAGGACCGCATCAAATTAAAGATCTGGTGCACAGCAAAGGAAAGCACCAACAAATTTAAAGATAATCCAGAGAGTGAGGGAAAAATTTGCCAGTTACCCCTTTAGACAAAGGATTTATATGTAATAAGTACATTAAAAAATGTTCTACATCCCTGAGTATTTAAGAAATGCAAATTAAAACAACACTGAGATTCCATCTTACTCCAGAAAGAATGGTTATCATCAGGAAATGAACCAGTAACAAATGTTGGAGAGGCTGAGGGAACAAGAAACACTTCTTCATTGTTGACAGGAGTGTAAGCCAGAACAATCACTATGGAAATCAGTACAGAGATTCCTCAAAAAACTAAAATTAAAAATTCCATTTGACCTAGCTCTTCCTCTTGTAGGTATCTTCCTGAAAGAGTTAAAGACATCATGCCACAGCGATGTATACACACCAATGTTCATAGTAACACAACTCATAATTGCTAAAACTTGGAAGCAGCCTCTATATCCATCAACAGATAAATGGAATAAAATGACTATTACTCTGCCATAAAGAAGGATAAGCCTGAGTCATCTGTAGGAAATGGATGTACCTTGAAACCATAACAGTTAAGTGAAATAAGTCAGAACCACAAGTTTAAATATCGTATGATTTCTCTTATATGAGAAAACCAAAATATAAATGAAGTTCCAAATAAAAGACAGAGAATAAGAAAAATAAAGAGAGAGAAAGTGATGGTATTCCAGCCGGACAACGGATCTACTTCGAGTTTTCATAACTGTCTTGTGTTTCACATGGTTTTTGGCCTGTTGGGCTGGCTGTTAATCTGCATCTATAACTAATTTGATAAGATCTTAAAAATAAATAAGTGAATTTGATACTGGCAAAAAAAAAAGAAAAAGAGAAAAAAGTAGTGGAGGGGAAGTAGAAAAAAGAATTGAGATGTTTTATGTGCATGTATCCATTCACCACAATATCATCATTATGTACTGCAACCATGTACTAATAAAAATTTTAAAACATTCCCATGCAAAAAACTATCCTTACTTTTTAGGTAGAAAGGCTATAATATATATCTACACTTACTTATAACAATGAAGTTTCTGGAATTGGCTTGAAATATTTTGAGTGGAGGACAAATAAGAATGGTTGTAGATCAAATTTGCAAACTTTCAAGTGCATGATTTTCTCTACTTTGGTATGTATTTATAACTTTCCACAGAAAAGTTTTGAAAACAAAATTAAATGGTTATATTATAAGCCTAATCTAAACAAATGAGGACATGTGAATTTCAACATTCAGTGATATGAAAGAATAAGTGTTAAAGAGGGAAACGTTAAAGATCTCATTGATATGTTAGAAATGTTGTTTTTCCTTTTCATGCTATCTAAGAATTCTAATTCAAAAATATAATACTAGGACAAAACAGCTCCACCTGAGGTGCCATATCATGTAGTTCATAGAGACGTGAAAGATGTTATTGTGTTATTAGGCACATACTATTTAGTTAATGATTCTGCTCTGCTAAGGACACCCTGTAGGCAGCTTGCCTACCCTTAATGCTCTGTACAGGAGAAATCTGTGGCTGATCTGTAGGGTCCCTTAGTGCCATCAGTGAGTATCCTGCAACACTATCTTGCTGGTTTTGTAGTCTTTAGCAGAACAGGTAAGAAACAAGCAAAGTGCTCTTCTTCCAATCCCTGCTCCTGGATGTGACCGAACGAGGATTTGCGGGAAGAAAACATATCTCAGAATGGCACTGGCAGAAGACTAAGAGCCACACACAATGCCACACTCAAATTCCCCTTCCTTCCAAATGGAAAAGGTGTCTCCATTCCCTGAAATACTATGAGACGGAAGATGCTTTTGTAAACCTGAAGAAATGCCAGTATTCTAGTGATTTAGGAGACGGATGCACCAGTCACAGAAAGATGCTCCCTCCCCCGCAGCGCTCTTTTTAAGGCCTGATTTCCTAGGACACCGTCTTAATGCCTGAGGTTATTTAGCTGTCCTCACAAGTGCAACTTATCCTGACGTTTCAAGAAATAGAAAAGTTGTCAAAGTCCGAGGAGTGAGTCACTTCGCTCCATGCTGATGAGTAATCTCAGGTGTCAAGGAACCCTGTTCGGAAGAGAGGGGAGGGGGCGTCAGATATGCAGGGGGAGGAAGACAGGCCGCTCCGGATTGGATGGCGAGACTTTGATTTTCCTAAGTGCGCGTCATTTCGAACCCAATTGGGTCCAGATGTTATGGGCACCGACGGGTTACCGTCTCGGAAACTCTCAATCACGCCAGCGAATGGAGAGGAGGCGGCTAATTAAATATTGAGCAGAAAGTCGCGTGGGGAGACTGTCACGTGGGCCTCGAAGCTCGTCACGCCTGGGATAAATACCGGGAAGCACTGAGCAGGCGAAAGAGCGCGCTCGGACCTCCTCCTCCTCCTCCTGCACAGCCGCCGCCGCCAGTGCGGAGCCCGGAGGCGCGCGCATCGCAGCCGGAGACCGGGGCCTGAGCGCCGCGGTAAGTAGCGTCCCGCGCTCCAGAGGCGCATCTGGCGGGTCGAGAGGGGCAGATCTAGCGGTTACCCGACGCCAACGCCCCTCTTTGTCTTCCACCTGCAGAGTCCCCAGGCTTGAGGGTGTGCGTTGGTGCACTGGGGACCCGGGGAGCTGAGACTCGGGGAGGGGAGTTAGGAATCTTTGGGGCGCGATTCTCTTAACCACACAGGTGAGGTTTTAGCCCTAAGCCAAGTTCCCTTGTGGGGCCGAACATTACGCTGCTGTAACTCTTGGAAATGTATCTCCCTCCTCGTTGTCTGCTCTCCTACTTTTGTCAGAAATCCAGTATGAAAATCCTCGTCGTCTTGGCAGTCTTTTTCCTGGTCTCCACACAACTGTTTGCAGAAGAAATGGGTGCCAACGATGATCTAAATTACTGGTCCGACTGGTCCGACAGTGACCAGATCAAGGTGAGCTTGGGTCCCCGGGTGGCCCGCGTCCTTCTCCCCGGGCTTTGGAGCTGTTACTGTCCCCGCGATCGCACCCCCGGGAGCTTCGAGGGCACCGCGGCCGCCGCCAGACAGTGGAGGCGCGCGGTGGGGAGGTCACGGGGCGCCTTTCCCCGGGCCTCGCGGCGGACCCTGCGCCCGCAGTGTCCTCGTGAGACTGCGCTGCCCGGTCGTCCCAGGCGTTCCCTGAAGCAGTGGTGCTCTCCCTGGTGAGCCTGGGTCCTCGCGAGGCTGGAAATAAATCTTCCCCACTGAAAGGGATTCGGGGGCCTCTGTCCAGCCGCCTGGCCCGCGCTTTTGGAGAAGCTGGGCCGAACAGAAGAGAGCGAGTTGGTCAGCTGGTCGAGAGGGCACCAGGGAAAGCAGCTGGGGGCTCTGGAGGCTCAGGCGGGTGAGAAGCTAACTTCCTGCCTGCTCGTTAGTTCTGGGGGCCCGGGAAGGGGAGTAAAGTTTCCCTTTAGGCGGCTCTCAGGATATCGGCGCCAAAGAGTGCGCCCCTGGGAAACTGTTGAAAGTCGCGAGTGCAGCTCGCGTGTGAAGTGTAGGCACCTTCGCCACCCCAACTCCATCCCCTCCCACACCCACCTCCGTCCTCTTAGGGCCCTGAGGGGTCTCTGAGGTCCGCCCCAGGCAACAATCAAAATCACGCGAGGCGCTGTAGCATGGAAGGGTGTCGGAGATGGGAGGAAAGGGCGAGAAGTGCTCGAGACTGGAAGATGCCTAGCTGCTGCTAACCAGCCAGGCACGGGGGAGGAGGCTGCGGGGCGCGCAGGGCTGCAGAGAGCGCCAGGCTGACCACTGTTCAGCCGAGGCACGGGGAGGCCGTCGGCTTCTCGCCTTTCTCGGGGGAAACTGGCTTCCGCGCCGAGTACGTGGGCAGCTCGCCGGTTCCTGGGCGCTCACTGTGCTTCTCGCCGCTTCTTGTCTTCCAGGAGGAGCTGCCGGAGCCCTTTGAGCACCTGCTGCAGAGAATCGCGCGGAGACCCAAGCCTCAGCAGTTCTTCGGATTAATGGGCAAACGGGAAGCTGGTGAGACTAGCAAACGTGTGACGTGGGCCTTTGCTCGTTTCTGGAGCGCCCACCTAAGTGTCTCTTTCCCCTTGAGGGGAGATTTCCACCCTGAATCTGGGGTCGTGACTCCCAGACTGAGACTCCAGCCCGCGCCTCGCTAACTAACGCACGACTTGCCCACCCAGGAGGGCCAGACCTTTGTTGCATGCTTTACAGTAGGAACACGACCCGAACAGGAGCCAGCCTTAGCTAGGCTCTGCCTTGACCACAAATCCAAACCGCAAAGAAGGGGAAGGCACGGGCCTCCCGGGGTAGCACTTTGAATGGCCCGTGTGCGCGCAAACGCTGACCTTCCAGCTTCTCTGGAGTGGATGTAGGTTTGGCTGCCCCTTGTCACCTGATAGAAGTATTCGGTTTCCTTGAGTTCGTTGCTCTGCCAGAGGAACGCGTGAACAGTTAATGTCAATTGTCTCTAGTCAGATTCCTCAATTGAAAAACAAGTGGCCCTGTTAAAGGCTCTTTATGGTAAACATTCCTATAAATCTTTATTTTACCATTGTGAATGCACACGTAGGCAAGGAAGACAATCTTTTACGGGCTGGAAAACAAGATCTTACTTATCCTTGTTTAATCAAGAGATAGAGCTCCCTCCCCCTTTCCCTCCCCTCCCCCCTCCCTCTTTCTCTCCCTCTCCCTCCCCCACTCTCTTGGCCTTGAAAATATTTGATGGAGCTCTGGATTTGAATCTATGGCCTGTAGAAGGCACTTAACATACACTCCCTTTGTCTACTAAAATATTCTCTTCTATCAATAATTTTGTTTGCATTTGGTCTGCTATATTCCTCAGGATAGTGCTGGAACAAAAAATATTGCATGTTTTTAAAATCAATTGATTGTGTATGTCTCTGAAAGATAGAATGTACCATCTTTAAAACAAATTGATATATGTTCATTAATTGTATCTTTCTTTATTCCAGGACATGGCCAGATCTCTCACAAAAGTAAGTTCACCGTTACTTTGACATTTATGCTAATGTTAATTATATTGAATTCTACTTTACATATTACTTTAATTTCAGTCTTAATTTAGAACCTAATATTTGGAATTAAGATAGCATAAGGGAGGAAGTGCACATCCAGAATGTGCTTAAATTAATATTTATTATCAATATGAATTAACTCTGTAATTACCAAAAACTACATGATACTTAAAAAAAGAATAGCTATAAAGTGTTAGTTTTAAAGTTTCAGAGCTATGGTAAGAAATCCATACATTCATCTCTGTCTCCTCCCCCATAACCTCTTATACTACACAAAACTAAACATGTTAGTTAGCTGGATCCCATAGCAGCAACAGTTTGAGCAGTTGTGCATAAGTCAGTTAAGTGGAGTGTGTGAATGTCTGTGTGGAGAATTCACACTACAGGGAAAGAGGAAAGGAAATGCAAGTCATTTTACCCCCAAATCAAATGGGAACCTAAGTTCATCAGAGATAAGTGAACCATCTCTCTGAAAGGGCAGATGGCAGGATTCTGGCACAGAGGAATCATCAGGGTAAATTCCAAGATGATACAACCAGAGGTGACAGCAAGCCCAGAGTCCGACTGTTCTTATTGTCCATCTCTGTGCCATAGCGGGTTTGACTCCCATCAAGTGGCGACCATCTTCTCAATGAATGCAGTTAAAGTTAAAGGAAATTACCCCTACCTGAAATGGTAGCCTGTTCCCAAGGTTTCATCTTTGGAAATACATCATTCATATTTACTTTTAAGGATTTGACTTTCAAGGGAATTACAAAACTCTATGCAATAAAAATAAATGTACCCTATTAATGTCAAATCCTACACACGTCCTCAAAAGGTATATTTTTAAAATTCAATAAAACGGTGATCTTTTAGGAGATTACAGTCACCCAAGCTATAGATCTGAATTAAATGAGGTTTGTTTGCTAAGGAATGAAACATATTTAATAATATGAAGGAACAAGTGCAGCTATTTCTCATACAAAGTGTGAAAGTGATTCCCTTACAATCAAAGTTGCAACAATATTTAAAACTTTATATCAGACCAAATATAATAAATTAGATAAAAGGGACTTGTTAATAAATATAGAGTAAGAAAAGTGCTTTTATTATCTCGATTTAGCATAATTTATAAGACATAAGGAATCTTCATTTCTTCAGCCTCACCAAAACTACAAAGAACTATATATTTATTAGGCATATATTCAGAAGCTTGCTATTTTGTACAAGTTATAACTACTTACTTCCTCAAAGATATACATATTAAAATACCCCTAAATGTATTTTTCCAGGGCATAGAACAGATTCCTTTGTTGGACTAATGGGCAAAAGAGCTTTAAATTCTGGTATGTATAAACTCACGACTGAAAACAGTATCTCAAATCTACTACTATTTTATAAGGCATGATTTTTAAAGTATAAAAGCAATCATACACTTAAAATGAAGATTTATGACAAAAATTGAATTGTAGCACTTATAGCCAAGAACAAATTTATAGCTGATTAAGTTAATACCACTAGAACATCAGTCCATTTCCTTTAGACCACCAGCTTTACCAGTGTCTGCTCTGTCTACTGCTGCGCACCCTGAAGCTTAGAGCTAGCTTAGTGCAATATAGTCCTTCCCAAGAGTATACAATACATTTAATACAATATATTCTTTGCCAATATCTGTTCAACAAGCCATATTCAACCTTATGGCTGTTGGGAGCAGGGGCTGGGAGAGGGGTCCAGAGAGAGAGATGACAGATTTTCACCTAGGACCAAAGTAATTTGAAAGGTGTATGAAATGTTGTATCTGGCAATCATCTGGCACAAAAATACACTAAACAAAAATTTCATAGAGATTACTCATTCTTTACAGAGTCATAGAAGCTCAAAATCTAAATGTCCTGCTGGATGTTGGAAAAGATGAGTGACATCGTCTATTCCAATGCTTTCAAAAGGGAACATAATCAAATCATCCTGGAGGGTTATAAATCAGTTCAGGCTCTAAAACCCTTAGAGAGAAGGGATGCTACAAATTCTCATGACTCATTTTAATTCCAAACAACTCTCTGACTGGGTATAAAACCTACATAATTCTTTTCTGTCATTTGCATCTTCTATAAAAATGCCCCATACAAATGTCAGAAAACCCTTATTTCATAATTCACTTGTCACACTGTTTTCAGAGTTAAATAACCCCTAGAATAGTCTTCATGGAAACTGACTTTTTCTTAAGCACATTCAAGCCTGGTAGCCCTTTGTGTAGGGCCCCTGGAAAAGCTACTCAAATTCTCTTTATCTTTCATGAACATAAGTTAAAATACTGATCATCTAATTAGTGACTGGTAGTTGTCATATCCCTTGAGAATATTTCCAGTTTCTGGAAAACCTATAGGATGTGCTGGGTTGATTCTTAGTTATCTGAATTCATTCAAAAATAATTACCCTAGTATTTTTATTGGTTCTTCACTTTCCAGATTTAGACCTATATTTTATAATTTGGGAACTATTCAAGTTTAAGTTTAAAAGAAGCACTCAGCGTACCCGGTGAAAAACTTGTGATCTTTTTTATGAATAGGTATTGTATTCCAGCTTTTGGATATGGCAAATATAAAGCTCCTGAAGACAGTGGCATTTTTCTGTCTCCATACATACTAGTCTGCATATAACTATGATTTTTTGATGAACTGTGTTAGTCATCAACCCTTCAATTCCAGGATTAATATCGCTTTCATGATATACTTCACTTCACAAATATAGATATTATTCAGTTTAGAATAAATTAAATATGAATAAAGTAATAATGTAATTATAGGTAATAATAAATAGAATGACTAAAATTATAACTTTGTTCTTCCATTTGAGTTAAGACAGCACAAAAGGAAAAATCATAAACCACAGTCAGTCAGAGACCATTTCATATATTCAGTTGAGATGAGGTTATCAGAGTCTTATTACAGAGGCTCCTAATTCTGACCATTTCATACTCACAGGCCACTTGGACAAGCTGATAATGTAGAAACCCTGGCACAGAGAAAGCCTCACCAGCTCAGACACAGAAACTGATACATGTTTTCAGAGGGTGAAAGGACCAGAAAAGAAACGTTGTGTTCCTGGAAGAAGATATTATGTCCAGCTAAATGGCTAATCTATCTGTAGTCTGTTTAATTTGCTTTCCTCTCACTTCTCTGAAAAACGAAGTCATGTTATCTAAAATGTGTTAGTCATCGCTCCTCTAATAAAAGCACATCAGCATGAGAAACGAACTTTTCCTTCCTTCAGTACCATCCATTTCAGAGCTCAGTCTGGTCCACCTCAGCATAGCATGCATAATTGATGCTAAACATTGTTACTGTTCAACTTGATGATTGGCTAGGTGGATGTCAGAGATCACTGTTAGGCAGGGGAAGTGCTAACTGGTGTTTTTACCTACCTTCTCTCCTCTCTAAACAAACCCTTTAATCCAGGAAGCTGTTTAGAGTAGCACTACTTAAGTTCAGTATTTTCTGTGGGCCAAACTGAATTTTAGAACACAAAGCAGTTTTACAGTAATGTACATTTAGATGATAAAAAAAAAAGAAGAAACTATCCTTAGTTGAGTGATTTACAATAGTCTGGTCCTTGATCTTTTGTGGTTACAGATCCCTTTGAAATTATATATGATATAATGTAATGTAACATGATTGAAGTACTTATTAGCTATATGTTAAGTACCTTTGGAAACAGTAATTAATCTTTCACAGGCCACTAGGGTGGTACTGTACTGTACTGTCCTTTGAGGGTTTAGATGGCTTTCCTAGAAAATACAGGACTGATTTTCTCTCCAGGACAGACTTGCATCAGGAGGTACCCACAAGGGAAGAAGATATTCTCATGCCATTAAGTGCCAGTAGAACAAAGATCAGTAAAGTTTTTCTGAAAAAAATAACTAGATTAAAAATATTTTAGACTGTAAACAGATGGTCTCTGTAGCAGCTATTCAAATCTAACATTTTAAATCCCCCTAAGAAAGTGAACATGCCTGTGTTCCGATAAAACTATATTTACGAGAGCAAATTGTGGGCCACACATGCACATGCCCCCTGGCCTGCAGTTTATTGACCTCTGTCCTAGCATAAAAGTATCACATTTCACTTTTGTCCTACCCATATCCCTGGCTACTTTAGGCATGATTCTTTCTATAATTCACTAGTGTCTGACAGTGCTCAGGAAAGTGTGTGAAAGCAACACTGCCATATAGGAAGGAATGTAATATATTGCTTCCAGGGCATCAAATATCCAGTGGATGACTGAAGAAAGTGAGAGTTCTGTGGCCAAGAACCAGGCCAGATGAGGAAGGGTTAGAAGATGTACAAATGAAATTCTCAGAGCCTCCCGTGGAAGGAAAAAGTCACGATGACTTTATAATAAATTACTGCATGCACTGGACTTTATTTATTTAATTCAGTCAGTAAACTTTCTTAAAACACACTCTACCTCCTCTACTTCCAGTGGCTTATGAAAGGAGCGCAATGCAGAATTACGAAAGAAGACGTAAATAAACTGCCTAAGATGTTATTTATTCAGCTTCATTTGTGTCAATGGGCAATGAAAGGTAAAATAAAGCCTGCGCTATGAGGAATAATTATTTATTTAAAAAGAATTGTTGTTATGAAAACTCAGAAAAAGTGTTTATTTTTCATATTGTGCCAATATGTGTTGTGAACATGTGTTGTAATTCTAATATGACTCCCTCAGAAGTAGAGATGAATGGTGATTTCCCAAGAAAGCACAGTGTTCAATGCAATCGTAAAAACCTGGTCTCCAAAGGAAGAAATCATAGATCTGAAGCAGTCATGACTGCTGCTGCTGCTGCAGATAGCGGGGTACTTCCTGTGCAGAACAAGGAACACTCCTTGGTTTTCATGATGAAAATGCACCGAGACCTGGGTAGCAAGCAGTATTTGTATCTCTGCAGCATGTGTCATGTTTTCTGCCTATACAAAGATGATTTAATGTGATCCTAAAGTCTTGATTCATTGTATGATGTGTTGTGATAGCTACCATTTTAAATAAAAGAAAAAATATCTTGAGGATTGTGTCATATTCCTTAATATTTATGTCAAATCAGCAACCTTTTAGTTGATGAAATGTGTTCAAAGATGTTTTGCTTGAAATGCAAAACTCTTTTGTTCTTGGTCTCTCTCTTACACACACACACACACACACACACACACACACAAATGACATGCTCCCACATATGTTTTTTGCAAAGTCATTTGATCTGAGATGATTTATGGAGAAAACAGTTGCATTTCAGAATTGAAGGAGTAAAGGCTAAATTTCTGTCATACATGCCCACGATTCCATATTATAGCCAGAATTATAATCTACTTTAAACATGAGTTTCACTAGTTATTTTCATGATGAGAAAAGTGCTAGCACACTCACCTTTCAGGCCAGCCTAAAGCGCAACACATGAGTACAACAAAATGCACCAAAGCATGAATCTCACAGAATGAAGATATCAAACCAGACTCTCACAGGCTGTCAGAAAATGATAGAGACAGTTGTTCCAAGGAGTGCCTGTGAATTGCTAATACCTATAACTCTCCTTCCAGTACAAGTATCAGGCATAAATGCACAGGAATAAATACAAAGCAATAAGAGGGAGGTTCTCATGTATTTATTTAAGGGGAAGGACTAATAAGTATCTGTGAAATCATTGCCTAATGGCACAGAGTGTGCAATACTGACAAGTGGTAAAATGATACAAGACAGCACAGCTCAGTCACACTAAATGCCACAAATGCAGCCTATACTGGCAACTGCTGCTGATCCATGGAAACATTTGCAAGAGAAGAGACAAAACACATTTTAACTTTTACATCTTTACTTGAAGAGTCTGCCTTAGAAAACCCTCCAATTAATTTTCATTATTATACAGTACATTTATGTATTACAGAGTATATAATGGTAAACAGAATGGAGAAAATCCAAGTCATATATACACAGCTCCACTCCTCAAAGAACATTTAACATTCTATTAAATAATAATTATTAATAATATCCACAATTATATATATTTAGTCCTTCAATTTGAGGAAAGTCTTATTTCTATCATCGTTTTACAGGTAAGAGTAAGACTATTGGGCTTAAGGAAATTTATCAGTCAAATTATGAGAGTCAAGATTGGAAAAAATATTGAAGAGGAAACAGCAGAGCAAATTAATATCTAATAATGACATTGAGTAAACAAACACTGATATAACACTATGATGCAGTCCTTTAAGGGATGTGGTGCATTTAATAACTTGGAACAACATCTGGGTTTGTCGTTAGATACAAATCAACATTTCCATATTTTCATTTACTTAGTTGTCTGTGTGCGTGCTTATAGGAGAGGAATGGTGTGCTGCATAAGATCAGGTCATAAGCACAGTCACACTGCTCGGGTTTGAATTCCAGTTCTATGACTTAATGACCTTATAATGACGAGGAAGTCCTTTAACCTTTCCTTGCCTTATTTTCCTCATCAGTAAAATTGGAATCAACACAGTCTCCCAGTCCTCTGTGCTGGGGTTTAGCTGAGAGCTCAGTGAAATGATGCCTTTTAGGCTTGAAACACGTGAAGCTTTAAACACAATCTCTCACACACACACTGAGCAGAGAATACTACCTGTTGTCATTGTTAGCTACTTTTCAAAATGCCACTAAGAAAATGGGTACTATGTCTCAACCATAAAAACTGGGTATTGGCACAGTGACTAGGTGGCAGTGTGGGATGGCTTTTAAATATTTGCTTCACAAATTAATTCCAAGAATATCTCACAAAGTGTGCTGTGCTTTGAGCAGCCTGAGGCTGCACTAGCTACTCCCTGCCGCCCTTGCCAGCTCTAAGCATGTGTAAATCTGTGCAGCACACTCCCCCTGTGCTGTGTTCACATGTGCATTGGAGAGTCCTCTATCCCTCCAGGCCTGGGAACCAGCAGCAGCAGGATTGGGGACATGAAAAAAAGCTTCAACTTTCTCTCTGTACTCATAAAACATTTACTGTTACTTTCCCTCTGTGGCACATTTCCTTTAACTAAAACAAGTTCTCTTCACGTACATTCTGTCTTAAATATTTTATTCTGTTATAAAACGACAAAAGACCAAGCTGTAGAATTAAGTTACCTGTTTGCTTTATTACTTCGGTTTCTTCTGTTTGCTTTTGTTTTCACATTGGAATCCAGGGCAAAAAGAAGTGATACTGAACTTGGTGATTTGAGGAGGATTTAACAAAAGAATGAACTAGAAAGATGTACATTGTTGTAGTTTGGAGTTTTGCATGTTGAACAATATATCACTTTGGCATGATGTTTAGGAAGCCACAGAAGCAAGCCACAGCCCTAGCAGGAAGTTGCAAAGCAGGGGAAAGTGTCCTCCCTGGAATATGGAAGGATCACTACAGAAAAAAGGCTTCTCACTGACAATGCTGTATACCATGAAATAGGGAACAAAATATTGAAAATTATCAAGGAAAATTATATTCAGCCAAACTATTACTTAATAAGGAGGATAAATTGGTGAGAGAAAAAGAAAAATGCAATTAGAATCTGTTAGCTTAAGCCTGTATTAAAACTATCACAACATGAGAACAGTTCAAAGCTTTTGCTCTTCTGTGGAGAAGACAGCATAAAGAATTTTTGCATTTGACTGCTGCAAGTCAGTCAACATCCCACTATATTCTAAGAGTTATTCATTGTTCCAGTTCTCAGAAGGTATGAAGAGTATTAAGGCCTTGTTGGCTATGGAACAGTACTTGGGAACTGTAAGGCAGCAGTTACAGTTTCAGTAGCTGTTAGGTAGTCAATTTGGGCTTAGCAGAAAAGGTGACGAAGAAGAGATGGGGGCCTAAATCCTGCTAGGGATTGTGGAATAGATCGTCTTTCAGTTTCTCCTACAAATTAAAAGCATTTTCAAACAGGAAGCTTACGCTTACCTCCCTTGAAAGAATTACTGGGAGATAATTTTAGTAGGAAGAAAACTGAATCTGTAAGGGAGTAATCAAGAAATGTGATGAACAAGGCAATCACTGAAAAAGCACTGCTAATTTGAAACTAGTCATATGTGAGTGTGTGTGTGTGTGTGAGTGTGTGTCTGTGTGTCTGTGTGTCTGTGTGTGTGTTAAACAAATAATTTGTAAATAAAATTCCATGCCTATGTTATGGCAATTAAAGGAAAATGAAGGACCAGTGTATATGTAAATAAATGCATTGTAACTTGCTTATCTTTTGAAAAGGACAAGACATAGGAGAATATCTGAGTGTGGTCTAAAAAAGTACACAGACTAAAACTAAAACATTAACTTTCTTGTCATGTAGGAAAGGGTAACGTATGGGTATTCTAGACTTCTTTTAAGACAGTGTGAGTTTCTGTGCTTGCATTAAAAATGGACACAGTGTAAAACCAAAAGAGTAGACAAAAGTATTAAAGTAGAAGGGGTACCTGTTACAAAATACAGAGAGCAAGAAAGCTTTAAAAACCTTGATGAACAAAAATAAAAACACTAATAGAAATCTGTTCATATTTACACTAAATGTGTAATTTTATCAGGTTGTTTAAAAGACAGAGATACCAGATTGTTTAAAAATAAAACCTAGCTATTCATTATTTACCAGAGACAAACCTAAAAAAAGGAATAAAGAACTGTTGATAATATTGTGATTAAAAAGTACTTGCCAAATTATAACCATGATGATTCTATAACAACATTATGCTCAGACAAACTAGAATTTAGGGTAAAACTCCAGGATATCAAAACTGCTATTTAATGGTGATAAAAGAAATAATCTACTAAGAAGGCATAGCAATAACAAACATTTATGAACATGGTATATGTTCAAAATATATAATGGCCAGCAAAAGTAGTTTAAAGTATCTAAAAAATACAAATCTCTCATAATTGTGTGATACATCAGTTTTTTCAGTTTAGTCAAAAATTAAGCAAGGGGAAGAAGAATTAATATAATTAATAATCTTCCCCAAATAGACATTCAGAGGATTACAACAGACATGTAATTAAAAATGAACATAAGTGCAAAAACTTTTAAAATATCAGCAAACTGAATCCCAAAACTTATTTATGGATCGTAATCCATGAGTAAGGAGGATTTCTCACTGAAATTCAAGGTGTTCACTGTGGACAAGTAAATAAATATGCTATATCATATTATTACATGAAAGATAGGATTTATGTGATCATCTCAATAGAGGCAGAAAAAGCATTATTATGATAAAATCTCCAAGAATTATAAAAGATATGTACTGCAACATAATAAAGCCCAACTGCTAACATACTCAATTGTGAAATGTAAAAACATTTTCTAACATAAGGAACATACAAGAGTGATCATTTTTACCACTTGTATTTACTATAGTACTAGCAGTCTTAGAGAAAGTAATGAGTTAAGAAAAAGTACACCAAATTCCAAAGGAATAAAATTGTCCTTATAGATTATATGACCTTATGTAAGAAAAATCATAAAGATTTTACTAAAGTACTGTTGGAACTAATGATTTCAGTAAGGTTACAAGATACAAAATCAACATATGTACTTAGTAGCATTTCTGTACATCAACAAATGGCTATCCAAAAAAATAGAAATCAAAAGCCACATTTATGATACTATCAAACTGAATAAAATACTTGGGAACAATTGTAACCTAGGATATGAGATATCTATACATGGAAAATGATAAAATATTGATGAAATAAAGTGAAAAAGGCACAAATAAATGGAGCAATATTGGACCCATATACTAGAAGAATTTACCTCATGAAAATGTCTGTATTAATCAAAGCAATCTACAGGTTGAATTCAATCTCTATTAAAATTCCAATGGCATTTTTCACAGATCTTTTTTTAGATCCTAAAATTTGTAAAGAATTACAAAATATCCAATGTCACCAAAGCAAAATTGAGCAAGAAACAAAACTGGAAGCATTACGATACTTGACTTTAAAATGCACTGTAAAGCAGCAATGATCCAAACAGCCTGGTATTAGCATAAAAACAGACATACAGGACCATAGAAGAGAACAGAGCCCACAAATAAATCCATATTATAGGCAACTGATCTAAAAAATGTGCCAGGAGCACACTATGGAGAAAAACAGTTTGTTCATTAAGTGGTGGTAAAAAAATACCTGAATGTCCAAATAAGGAAAAATGAATTTGGAACATTATTTCTTACCATGTAAAAAATATCACTCAAATGCACTAAAGATTTATATGTAAGACTTGAAACTGTAAAACTAATAAAATATCAGGTGAACTCTACTTGGCATTGATTAGGGAGATGACTCTTTGACTATGAACCCAAAAGCTCGGACAACAAAAACAAAAACAGACAAATCAGAACGCATCAAACTGAAAAGTTTCTGCACAGCAAAGGAAACAATTAACAAAGAGCAAAGCAAGCCTACAAAACGGGAGAAAATATTTGTAAAGTATACATTTGATAAGGAGTTAGTAACCAAACTGCATAAGGGATTCACAACTCAATAGTAAGAAAACAAATCTTACCTGATTAAAAAGTGAGCAAGGGACCTGAATAGATTTTTCAAAAATCAAGAAAGAAAGAAAAGAAAATACAGCAACAGGCACGTGAAATATGCTCAATGTCATGAATCACCAGGGAAACACAAATCAACATTGTAATGATATATGACTTCACACCAATTAGAATGGCTATAACTAAAAAGACAAATGATAACAAATGTCAGCAAGGATGTGGAGAAAGGAGAACTTGTATTTTTCTGAGTGGGTAAATTAATATAGACATTATAAAAAATGGTACGGTGTCTCAAAAATTTTAAAGTATAATTACAATACAATCCATGTGGGTATCTATCCAAAGAAATTGAAATCTTTATATCAAAGAAATATCTAAACTCCTCTGTTCATACTAGTATTATTCACAATAGCCAAGATATGGAATAAATATGTTTCCACTGACTGATAAATGGTTAAAGAAAATGCATTGAGAGGATTTGCATGCTAATTTGCCTTTCAAAATATAGTAAATCTTGTAATCTGCAACTACATAGATGAACCTGGCAGACAGTATACTAAGTGAAGCTAACTAGGCATATATAAGACAAACACTGGATGCTTTCACTTCCCTATAGGCTCTAAAAATGTTGAACTTATTAAAGAAGAGTAGAATGGTAATTGTCAGTGACTAAAAAAGAGGAGAAGAATGTAGGTATATTTGCCAAAGGGTATAATTTCAATTAGGATGAATAATTTCTGAAGCTCCATTTTTCAGAATAATTACTATAGTCACTAATAATGTATTACACATTTGAAAATTGCTAAGAAGTAGATCTCAAATGTTCTAATCATAAAAGTAGAAGTTTATTAAATTATGGATATGTTAATTAGCTTGATTTAGTCATTTTACATGTATGTATATCAAAGCACCACCTTGTATGCTGTAAATCCATACAATTTTGTCAGCTATAACTTATTCAAACTGACAGGGGTCTAATATGTACAATGAATACATGTTAAAATAAAATTCAAAGAATTAAAAGATACACGGTGCCAATATGCTTGAAACACTACCTGGACAGTTGATTTGCAAATAAGGATAGTTACAAATTTTCCAGAAGGAAATCTTATCAATATGTTTTTAGTCCCCAGCATCTCTTGAAAAAGTGAGTGCTCACATTTTAGTCTAGCTTTCATCAAAGACACATGGAGGATATGACAGATGTGTAATATGAAATTGAAAATGTAGTACCACATAAATTAAATAAATATTCATTTAAGGCAAAGAAGGTCTAGTAAGGTTTCAGGGGAAAAGTTGGCTCATGGCCAGTGTTTCTCAAGCTGTGCTTCTCAGACCTTTATAGTCTAAAGACACTGTCGGCAAGTCATGACATAAAAATTATGTTTATAACAATACTAAGGTATTATTTGACTTTTCACTGTCATGAATGTGAAGCGGAAACTTTTTAGAAGCCACATGACAAGTGATGATGGTTATGTGATGGTCAGTGGAATGTGTTGTGTTTCATGTGATCTTCTAAGACATTTATGTGCATTTATAGAGATTAATTGTTTGCCTTCAGTAATCTACTGCATACTTATTAGCTGTATTTGACACTATCCATTGCAATTTCTGTAATCTCATTGTTATCGAATAAATTGCTATTTGAAGTAAAACTGAGAGAATTCACATCAAATCAACATGCATTTAAAAATATATGGAATTTTCAGAGAACTTAATGAAACACAGGTGATCCTTTAATATATTAAAACATTGATTCACTTATGACTTTGTAGCAAAATAAAATAAAATAAATGTACTGCCAGAAAATCCACATATCAAAAGAGTTAGAGCAGATATTCAAATAATTCTTGAGAAAAAGGAAAAAATCAAAAGTATAGTTAAAAAGTCTCTGATTTCTTCCAGGGAGATATCCAGAAGGGGAATAGCTGGGTCAAATGGGATCTCTAATCCCACTTTTTAAAGGAATCTCTGTACTGATTTCCACAGTCGTTACTCCAGTCTGCACTCTCACCAGCAGTGGAAAAGGGTTCCTTTTTCCCCACAGCCTCTCCAGCATGTGTTATTAGTTGATTTCTTGATCATAACCATCCTTTCTGAGTGAGATGGAATTTCAATATTGTTTTAATTTCCATCTCTCTAATAACCAGTAATATTGAACCCTTTTTCATATATTTATTTGCTGTTTGTACTTCTTCATCTGAGAAGTGTGTATTTATCTCAGATGCTCATTTTTTGATTGGGTCTTTAAATTTAGGGGATCTGATTTTTTTCAATACTTCTTATGTTCTAAATATAAGTCCTTTCTTTGAAGGACAACTGGCTAAAATTTTTTGTTAATCTTGTGTATTTTCCTTTCACTCTATTGGTGATTTCTTCTGTTGTACAAAAGTTTTTAATAGGATGAAATCCCACTTATTCATTGATTGTGTAATTTCCTGTGCAGTTGTGCTTTTGCTCATGAAATCTTTGCCTCTACCTACGTGTTCAATAGTTCTGCCTATTCTCTCTTCCAGCAGATTAACTGTTTTTGTTTTAATATTAGATCTTTTACCCATTTCAATTTTATTTTAGTGCATGGTGATAGATATTGGTCCAGTTTTACTCTTTGTCATGTGGAAAGCCAGTGAGGTTATCTTTCTTCCAGTGCATGTGCTTCGCTCCTTTGTCAAAGATAAGGTGGCTGAGTGTATCTGCAGTTGTTTCTGCATCTTCTAATCTGTTCCATTGATCCTCAGGTCTCTTTTGAGGGGTTTTTTGCCAGTACCAGATATTTTTTATCACAGTAATATTGTAGTATAATCTCAAGTCAGTAATTATAATGTTCCTTGCTTTTGTTTGGTAGCCAAGAATTGTTTTTGCTATTCTAGGTCTCTTCTCGTTCCAAATGAATTTTAGGAATGTTTTTCCTCATTCTTTGAGGTATATTAATGGCATTTTGATTGGGATTCCACTAAATCTGTAAAACAATTTTTGGAGTATGGCCATTTTCGATTTGTTGATTTTTCTCATCTATGAGCCAGGATTATCTTTCCACTTTCTGATATCCCCTTGATATCCTTTCTGTACTGTAAGTTTCAGTGTAGAGCTCTCTTACTTCCTTTGTTAGATTGATTCCTAAGTATTTCATTTTTGGATGCTATTGTGAAGGGTGTAGTTTCCCTAATTTTTCTCTCAGTAAGTTTATTGTTGATGTACCGGAATGCTATTGATTTTCTAGCATTGATTTTGTATTCAGCTACACTACTGAATTTGGTTATTAAACCTAGAAGTGTTTTGGTGGAATTTTGGGGGTTTCCTATGTAGAGTATCATGTCATGTGCAAATAACACTAATTTAACTTCTTCTTTTCCTATTCTTACTCTTTTTATTTTTATTTTTTGTCTAATTGCCCTAGCTAATATTCCAGAGCTATATTGAACAGGAATGGTGATAGTGGACATCTTCGCCTTGGTCCTTATTTTAGAGTGAAAGCTTTAAATTTTTCATCATTTAGTATGGTGTTGGCTGTTGGTTTGTCATGGATGCTTTTTTTCAGACTGAGATAAAGACCATCTAGACTCCCTAAGTTGACACAATGTACCAACCATGACATTCCACCTCTTGTCCACTTGGCAACCAGACACATTTTAAACCAGTACCCAGATACAAAGACATTATATTACAGTAGAGCCATAACATCTTGCCCTCTAAAGACTCATTCACTTCCCTTTATGCAAAAGACATTTAGCCCATCTGCAAGAGTTACCAAAGTCCACAGTTTCAGCATTGCTGAAAAGTCTGAGTCCCAAGTCTCCTCCGAGGCATAAGGCAAAATTTAGTTATAAACCCCTCATACAAATGAAAAATTAAACACTTCCAACATTCAATGGCACAAAATTACCATTCCAAAAGGCACCAGTGGCCCAAAATTACCATTCCAAAAGGCACCAACAGGGGAATATAGAGCACTGGGACTAAAGCAAGTCCAAAATCCAGCAGGGCTAACGTTATGTCCTCTAATTCCACATGCAGCATCTGCAGCAACTTGTGGCACATTATGCACTCCAAAAAGCTTGCATGAGTCCACCCCTATGGCACTTCTGGTGGTTACAGCTCCCACAACTTCTCCCTTAGGCTTTCTTTGCTCCCTCCTTGCAACTTTCCTCAGATGATCCACGGTTCTCTCTTTTCTAAACTTCTGAGGTCTCCAGGGCACCTTTTGCTTCACACTCACAGTTTCACACATTGTCCTCTCAGGGGCACACTTCCTGGCCTCCCAGGCCTTCTGAAATCTGGGTGGAAGCCTCTTTAACCTCAGAACTCTTGCATTCTCCATGCACCTAAAGCCAGGACCATGTAGATGATGCCAAGATCTGCTGCCACGTGGAGCACTAGCCAAACTTTCTTCTTTCTTGGCCATAGGGGTCGAGTGCCTGGATTTCTGGGCACACTGAATCCAATTCTGAGGAACAAATTCTCTGTGCTGCCTCCTTTCTTGAACGTGGTGTGGCCACCACCGCCATTCTGGAACATGGCGCTCTTTGACTTCCTTCCCAAGGAAAGGTATCTCACCTTTACAGTTTTGAGGCTGCAAAGGGTGGAGACTTGCGGCTTGTGATGCTCTCAGGCCATCTTCTTTATTCTCTTGTTCCTTCTCAGCAATAGAGATCTCCTTCCTCAGTCTTATCTTTGCAGTCCAGCGCTTTACTGGAGCTTCCTTTCTGGCCAAACTCACAACATTTTAAATCATCCTGCTGGGCTCTTTGCTCTTGATTGTCAATATAAATCTGGCTAAAAGCCCCCAACAATAGCCATGTCACTTCTCCAACATTCAACTGCCTTGAAATTTCTTTTGCCAGATTAATCAGTTTGTCACCCTTAATCTCAGTCTTAGGCAAAGTCTCTGGACATGAGCAAAATACAGACAAACTTTCTGCCAAACCATAACATACGTGATCTGGAGTCCAACAACCAATGCAGTCCTTCTTTCCAACACAAATCTTCCGAACCTGGTCTTTACTAGCAGGATTTCTATCAGCTTTCTGGTCTTCTGAGCTGTGACCAGAATCTCCCATACAGAACAGCCAAAAGCATTCCAGCTCTACTCTTTCAGGTGAAATCTCCAAACTTTTCCAAACTCTTCCCACAAGCAATTTCGAAAGGCTCTTGAGCCACATGATCAGGTATAATTACAGCAACAATCCCACTCTGCTGGTACCAAATTCTGTCTTGGTTACTTTTCTCTCGTTGCTGAGACAAAATGCCCATTGCCCAAAATGAAGGAAGGAAAGGTTTATTTAGCTTATGGTTTGTGGAGGTTTCAGTCCATACTTGGCTGGTTCTTAGGTAGAGTGGCACATGGCAGAGGGTAAACGTTTATGGTGGCACAGCACAGCAAATACAAGAGCAAAAGGCAGGAATGGCTAACAACCTCTTTCCTTCCCTTATATTGTAAAACAGCCTACCCCAACCCATGGGGGGAAGCTCTCAAACAATCTCCATGCCCTCCTCTTCCACATGCTCAGGATATACACAAAGTAAGCACCCTGGCTTCCTGCTGAGTCACTCAGCCAAACCTCTAGACTCCCCAGGTTGATGCAATGTATCAACCATGACAGTGTATTACATTTATTTATTTGTATATGTTGAACCATCCCTTCATCCCTGGGATAAACCCAAGTTGGTCAGCATGTGTAATCTTCTTGCTCATTTGCTGCATTGTGTTTGTCAGTATCTTATCAGTGCACCTTTATAGCAGCACAGTTTGTAATAACTAAATCTTGGAAACAACCCAAGTGCCCATCAACCAAGTAATGAATAAAGATGGGCCTTCTTTATGTAATAGAGTACTGCTTGGCCTTAAAGAAGGATAAACTTGAGGCATTTCCAGGTAAATGGATGCAACTTGAGACCTACTCTTAAGTGAAATAAATCAGACTCACATGAGTAAATATCACATTGTTTACCTATGTGAGAAAATGAGAGAGTAAATAAGTTCAATAATATGCAATAAATATTGTGAAATGGGAAGAAATTGTTCAAAAAGGAAAGAAGAACTAAAGTAGGGGAAGAGGGAAAGGAAGGTAAAAAGAAAACGTTATTTTAAAAAGATAAAATGGAAACATATCTTTGTAAATAGGGAGAAAATTCCTTATAATAAATATAATCATTATGCATGTCTAAAATGTATCAATAAACTTAATTTTTTAAAAAGTCACCTTAACCTGAATAACTATGTGTGTCAGATCCCTAGACCATTCTTGTGTTTGTATATTTGCTAACGGGTTCATTAAACTCAGCATACCGTTGTGTCCAATGGGTAAAATTTAATACAACACTGACTTAAAGATACACCTCAGGATCATAACGGGCAAGCTTCCTTACACAGGATATAGAGCACACTCTTCTCATGGAAGAAAAATACTGCAATGTGTGTGCAGTGTTTATGCCCAGAAAAATATATTGAGACACAGCATCCAAGATTTTTACAGGGGAGTTGTCCACAGGCACTGTCTGGGCAGCACCGACCAAAATTGCAGACTCTCAGAAGTGAAAATTCACTCAGCAGAAGCATCTTTTTGTACAGTTTAGGTACACTTAGCCCCCTTCATCATATAAAGCTTTATATCAGTGAAGGAATGAGTTAACCAGCCAAGTTCCCAGTTGCCAGCTACGGTGCAAGTTTGTGCACACATATCGTACTTTCAAGGACAGCAGCGTAAGACTTGCCATTTTAACTCATTCATATACACAAGGTAGATTTACACATCAAAACCTGCATATGAAACCAGTGAAATCCTCAGAGGATAATAATTAGCCTTCAGTGTATTTCTTGCAAAATACACAGGACTGAATTTAACGAGTAAGAGTTCACCGAAAGACTCTGAGAACAAATTAAGCCCAATGAAAGCAGAATAAAAGAATTAAGAAAAATTCTGTTATTAGGACAAAAATGATAAGAGCAAACACAAAACCATAGACTTAGTTCTTTGGGAGAGATAATTTTAAAACTAAACTTTGGAAAGCTATAAATAAGAAACAAGAAATGATAAAAAAGAAATAAGCTACAGATCCACAGGAGTCAGAAAGATTTTAAGATAATACAATAAAAAATTCTATGCCAATGATTGTGAAAACATCAGTAGAAGTACAGATTTGAATATTAGATATTATAAACATTTAAATTACATAATTAATATAGACCAATAAACATGGAAGAACTTATAGTTGTATTCATGTAACTATAATCACTACCTTCACATTGATATCCAAAAGGTATAGCCTACATCATTATTAATAGAACTTTCTATTAATAGAATTTCAACTCAAGCTTCAGGGATGAAAATCATTCCATGTTTTACAAACTGTTCTGTAAATATGAAATAGGAAACTAGGGCAGATCAGTTACCCAACATAATTATCAAGGTCAGTCTAAGCCTGAAAGAAAGTACCCAACTCTTTAATAATATAAATCTCATCCAACATAACACCAAATACAACTGTGGAAAGTTGTAGGCCACAACTACTTATGAAACTATAAGCAAATAATGTAAACAACAGATTCATGTATGTGATAGTTATATATAGTATTTAAATAGTATAGTTATAGATATTATCTAAATAATAAATGATATATGATTAAATAATATATGTGCAAATATTATATGCTTATATATACTAAAAATATTGTGTATATATGTGGATATAAATCATAACACACATAAATACATACAATGGTTAAGTAAGGCTTCCATAGGGATACAACTTTGAAATCTTTTTTTAAATTTTATTTTAAAAGTAAAAGAACAAAAACACTAACAAACATAGACACAGTAGCACAAGAACAGTACAAAAACTGAACTACAGATAAGGTGGCAGGGGATCAACAATGGTTGTTGTATTACACGTTGGTAGTTTCAAAGTGTATACTCAGGACAATACAAATAGACATACAAGATGGATCAAACAACTAATCATCGATTGTTTCCCACATCAAAATGACATGAGACAGTAGTGCAACCATGTCAGCCATCCCGCATATACATACACATCTACACAGCTATCTCCCTGTTCCTCCTCTCCTTCCCTTCATCCCAATTGCTCTCTACCCTTGAGCAGTCTCCCTTCACACCTCCTGATCTCTATTCTCACCTCCAGGTTCCTACACTAATGATACTATACGCTGTTTGCACAGGCACATCTGGTTTACCCCACTTATGACTATGGTCTCTAATTGTGACCATTTGCCAATAAAAGCCCCTAGATTGTCTTTCTGTACAGCTGAATAATATTCCATTGTGCAAAAATGCCACAGTTTTTTAATCCAGTCCTCTGTGGATGGACATTTGGATTGTTTCCATGATTTAGCTATTACAAATTGTGCTGCTATAAACATGGGTGCACATATATCACAGTGATATGCTGTTTTCAGATCTTCTGGGAAAATACCCAGAAGGGGGATAGCTGGGTTGAGTGGGAACTCTAGACCTAGTTTGCTGGGGAATCTCCAAACCAATCTCCACAGTGATTTCACCAGTCTGCATTCCCACCAGCAGTGCAGCAGAGTTCCTATTTCTCCACAGCCTCGCCAGCATTTGTTATTGGTCGATTTCTTGATGCTGGCCAATCTTACTGAGGTGAGATGAAATCTCAGTGTTGTATTTATCTGCATTTCTCGAATGACTAAAGATGTAGAACATTTTCTCATATGTTTATTTGCCATTTGTATTTCTTTATCTGAGAAGTGTGTATTCATCTCAGATGCCCATTTTTGGATTGGGTCTTTGAATTTGGACAGGTTCGTGATTTTTAATTCTTTGTATGTTCTAGATAGAAGGCCTTTGTCCAAGGGACAGCTAGTTAGGATTTTTTCCCAATCTGTGGGTTTTCTTTTCACTCTGCTGGTGATTTCTTTAGATGTGCAAAAACTTTTCAGTAAGATGAGGTCCCATTATTGATTCTTTGGAGTGTTTCCCTTGTAGTTTGATTTTTGTTCCTGAACTCTCTGCCTACTCCTATGTCTTCAAGGTTTTTCCTACTTTCTCTTCCAATAGGTTTAGTGTTTCTGTTTTAATGTTGAGATGTGTGATCCATTTTGACTTGAGTTTGGTGCATGGTGATAGACTTGGGTCTATTTTCAGTCTTCAGCAAGTGGCAAGCCAATTTTTCCAGCACCATTTATTGAAGAGGCTATCTTTCTTCCAGTGAGCTTGTTTGGCCCCTTTGTCAAATGTTAGGTGGCTGAGTGTGTGTCACCACTACTATTCAACATAGTTCTAGAAGCATTAGCCAGAGCAATTAGACAGGAGAGAGAAATGAAAGGAATACGGATAGGAAAGGAAGAAGTAAAACTATCGCTATTTGCAAATGACATGATACTTTACATGGAAGACCCCAAAAACTCCACAAGAAGACTCCTTCAATTAATTGACAAATTCAGCAGAGTAGCTGGATACAAAGTCAACACCCAAAAATCAATAGCATTCCTATACACAAATAACAAACAGACTGAGAGAGAAATTAAGGAAACCATACCTTTTACAATAGCATCCAAGAAAATGAAATATTTAGGACTCAATCTAACAAAAGAGGTAAAAGATCTATTTAATGAAATCTTATTAGTGTAGTTTACCTCAATAACCTGTTAAAGGCAAAGAATGGTCTGACACTCTTTTCTGCCTGTATAGGTTCTCTTCCAGCTATCTTTTTAGAGCTAATGGTAAGCTGGTCCTAAAATTGCTGTGAGAAAAGGTGAAAAATTTATACGATCTGAAGAGAAACCAGAGTATCTAAAATTTATATAAAAATGCAAGTGACTTAAAATAGTCAAAATAGTATTTTAAAAGAACAAACTTAAAGAATTCACATTTTCAATTGTCAAAATTGACAAGCTACAGTAATAAAGACACTGCTGCTCTCACATAAGGCTAGATGTGTAGATCAGAGGAATAGAATTAAGAACCCAGCAGGAAAACTGTGCATTTATGGTTAATTAACTTTCAGTAAGAGTGGTCAAACAATTAAATGGGAAAAAAGCATCTCTTTGCCTAGAGGCAGAACCATATATCCATATGCAAAAAAATAAGGTAGGATTCCTTTTTTATACCATACACAAAAAATAACTCTAAAGGGGTCACAGACCTACATGTGATAGTCAACACCATAGAACTATTGGAAGATAACAGAAATAAATTGAGTTAGATAAAGTCATCATAGATAGAATGCCAAAGGCAAAATTAGCAAAGGAAAACATGTAAACTTTCTACATCTCATCAAAGATAATAACTTTTCTTCCTCAAAGATCACTCAAAATAGTGAAAACAGGTACAGAACAGGAAAAAGTAACAGTTAACGATTAATTATTTGATCAATATTGTAAGATTATTTGTTCTCCTGAGAAACTACTCTGGAGATATCAATACCTAACACAACAACCACTGTACTGCTTGTATTGCTCTTGTGCTATTCTGTAAATGGATGTCTGTCTGTTAATATGTTTTCCTTCTTTTATTTTTAAGATAAATTAAATACTTGTCTTAACGATGAATAATATGTGACTTGATAAGACCATTCCAGTAGAAAGTAAATTGCATTATGGCAATGCAGGGAGGGGTAGCACCTCTGAGCCTGGAGTAATAGTTCCTGTGTAAGACAGAAATAAGTCTCTAAGCATGAAGAATTTCTGAGGAAATCATGAAGGAAAAGTGCTCCAAAATAAGCAAGTAATATGAACAAAGACAAAAAGGAGAAAAACAGTAGGACGTTCTCCAGGAATACGAATATTGAAGCATGATTTCAGCACAGAGCAAGTGGTGAGAATAAGGCCAAAAAGATAGGCCAGAGATACAGAAATGTCATGATGAATTATAAACCACTTTTCTGTTCTTTTTTTTTTTTAATTTTAGAAACATAAAAGTACAAAAACATATTGACAAACAGACACCCATTATCATAGAAAATAGTACAATCACAACTAATCTATAGACAAGGTGATATGGTCTCAACAGTTGTTGTTGCTTTATCCATTGATATCTTCGAATTGTAGATGTATGGACCCATATACAGACATGCAAATTTAGTC